>JAMKCH010033412.1:0-55922 GCA_023653785.1 Ophioderma brevispina
TAATACAGATTTCAGAGAAACATTATCACAGAATCACGGATTTCAAAGATAACATCATCTCAGTAATATAGATTTCAGAGGAACATTAACACAGAATCACGGATTTCAAAGAAAACATCATCTCATTGAGTTGATTTAAATTATACATTAATTAGACTCCCAGTGTTACTTCTCTCTGAATGTTAATGTAAAAGAGTACTCTAATAACAAATATAAATAAGAGTGAAGCCATTCCAAACAAACAAACAAACAAATAAAAAGATTGAAAGTGAAAAACACAGATTAACCACTTCACACACAAAAAATGTAAAAATCACTTAAGTGAATTTAAAAGTTCTCCCATTTAATTGCTGTAAATAATAGCAAACTCTTATTGTATTGTAGATGTTTACTTTTGAAGACTCGTGAGTGATCTTCTCTTTCTTCAAGCAGTTTTTATTATCCCCCTGGCTTTTAAGCAAAGAGGATATTGCGATAGCGTATTCCTTCTGTGTGGTGTGTGTGTGTGTATGTATGTGTGTGTGTGTTCCGGGGGCGGCGCCAGGGTGTGGTAAATTAATATTTTATTCTAAATATGCTCCTAGCCTCGTACGTTTTTCATACATGATCAAACTGAATACTTTTAGTCTCGTACGCTAGGTCAGAGGACATGAAACTTTGTCATGTCAATCATCCACTAAATGAACACATGTGAGGTTTGTTTACACCGAAATAAATGACTGTTCGTACCTGTGACAGCTTGTATTAGTGTGAATTTACTACATAATTTGGCGACGAGGACTTTTGAGAACCGAACTGCGTCATTAAGCACTACGATTAGGGCGACTTTTGGTCACATAAGTGAATTTTCCGAGCAGCGGGAAACGTGGGAAATGTACGTCGAGCGTCTCGGGCATTATTTTGAAGCCAACGAGATCACGTCCGCAGATCGAAAAAGAGCGATCCTTCTTTCTGTTTGCTGTTCGTCAGTCCAATCGCATGAGAAAACCACCAGACCGTTTTGGTTGGAACTAGTATTAAAGCTGCTTATGCTTTTGTTAAAGTTTTAATATGTGTGTTGCTGAAAGATACAGCAAATAGACTTTATTAGATTAGCATTAGAAGTAAGCATACATTTAAAGTTTTGCATTACTATATTTCACAGGTTTTTGGAAACAAAAACAAATTAGATCCTATAATTGGTTAATTTTCCAAATTTTTGGGTGAATTAATTGTTGGGCACATATATTCTGTCAGGCATTTTCACATCATAATTCCAGTAAATGTTGGTACACTGCTGTAGAAGCTGGCTCCAAAATTAATTATAGGTTTTGGATTCTTGATAAAATTATTAGCTATGTTTTGGTTCCTGTGCCAGCTAGCAGAGTGGCTAGGATTGTATGGTAAATCCTTTTGGCTATTTGGATTGGATGTTTCAAGCTAAAAGGGGAGGAAATGTGGTAAATTAATATTTTATTCTAAATATGCTCCTAGCCTCGTACGTTTTTCATATATGATCAAACTGAATACTTTTAGTCTCGTACGCTAGGTCAGAGGTCATGAAACTTTGTCATGTCAATCATCCACTAAATGAACACATGTGAGGTTTGTTTACACCGAAATAAATGACTGTTTGTACCTGTGACAGCTTGTATTAGTGTGAATTTACTACACAGGGTAAAATTATAGGAGGGGCGAAACCTCAGGGGGAGGCAAAACATTACAAGATTAAAGTCACTATCGCGCCCCCTATTTTTCATCGAAGTCCAGGTTTGCACTGTTCTATTGGAAATTGTAGTGGTAGTAAAGACCACTGGAAGTGGCTAAGCTTAACACGTTGTGTTTGCCAAGAAATGACGATTTTTATGCTTTGGTTACTAATAAAAGTCGGGATCCGACTTTTTTAGGTCTAGAAACAGTCGTAAATGGCATCTTCAAGACCGATTTAAATGCTTTACATGTCTGTTTTTCACAAAGAACTGTAATATAAGTTGTTGATATGATAGTGCTGCAGCATCAGGTGAAAAAGGACCTTAGATTTCTACCAACCAGGGCCGGTGTGAAAGCAGATATAGTCCGGCGGGAGCCACAGTCCGGGTCTCCATAGACGATAACGGAATAAAGCGTGAAACTAATGTTGCGTAAAGAGTCAACTGAATCGATTGCCCTATTGTTCACCATTGTTCCCGGACTATGAGTACGCCGGACTATAATTACTTCTACACCGGAATAATAACATTTGCAATCATAGCTAAAATCGATCATTAAGTTGTGTAGTTCATGAAAATACGTGATGACAAAAATTAAAGTGATGGCAATTTGCATAAACCAACATTGTCCAAAATGGCCGCCATTTTAAAGATAATAGCACTACTATGGTGACTTAGTGTTGGAATGTATGTTTTCTGGGTCAAGAGGTTCAATATACAATTGCCAGAATTGTCTGAGTCATGGAAATTTATATACACGGCTATTTTTCAAGATGGCCGACATCTAGCCAAAGAAAACCGTATATTTCTTATTATATAACCTAAGAAGATGATTTTGGTGTCAAAATGAGTGTTTTCTGGGTCAAGGAGTTCAATAAAACTATATTCTCAAAACTGTAGGATGAATATACAGGTGATGTTTATTTGCATTTGTCACTTTTTTTCAAAGATAGCCCAATATTTTAAATACAAGTACCCAAGAGTGCTAACTTACTGCAATGTCAGGCTTAATAAGGGATAAGCAGCGATAATGCAAGAGAATAAAATATGTGGAAATGCATTTGTAAATCAAAGATAACTATGTGCAATTCCATATGACTACTTTGACGTAGGCCACAAAAACACAAACTAGTGAAAAATGAAGTATTTGAAGAAATTTGTCATACTGTCTCCCGCATATAGACATACAGCGATGACGACTCAAAATCTACACTAAACAGCCGATTGCGGTTTTACACCATTAACAAAGATCAATAATATTTGTGTTTGAGGTCGAACTGTACATGTCATGGTGCACAATATTACGCTTATAAATCTGGACTATTCATACGGGAAGGCTTTTTTGATCTCAAGTCGGAATTTTGATACGCACGTATAGAAATTACAGATACAGACAAAAAGTACTGCCTTGTCTTCAATGCACGGATTTTAAGCCAACCACTTGCAGGTTATATTAGCACATCAATGCCTGTAACAAACATACCAAAATACAAATTTTGATGATTTTTTCGATGTTTCGGATCAGAAAATCGCTGCTCATCCCTTTAACCCAGATGCTTGATAATTAATACCAACACAGAATCCTCAGTAACTCCTCCTTAGAACCTTCTAACCGCACTTTATGGCCCTATGAACGAAACCCCAAAACATAGACTACCAATAGGTGTACACGTGACCTACGGGGCCATTTTACTCTTGACATATCTGAAACAAACAAATAATAGTTTCTATTAAAATAATACAGGCCTAACTATCAAAATTCCCATGCAATTGCAGATATATGTTTTGGGTGAATACATATAGAGTAGTCAAGGTGTCCTATTTTGGGTGTCACGTTAGTAGTCCATGAATAATATGACTCACGAGTCATCTGACAGTTTTGAGAATATTGCTGTTAAAATCCTTGACCTAAAAAACATCCACTTTGTCACCAAAATCGTCATCCTAGGTGCTGTATAGCATGAGGTATAAACGATTTTGTCTTTTATATATTGACCATATTGGAAAATAGTGACGTATGAAAACTGCCATTACTTTATATTTATCTGACAGTTTGTAATAGTTTTATTGAACTCCTTGACCAAGAAAATCTTTGATTTGACACCACAATCATCTTCATAGGCTATATATTAAGAAATTTAAGGTTTGTGTCAATAAATGTTAGCCATCTTGGAAAATATCGGCACATGCAACATTTTATAGTTTGGGGAATAATTGTTTTGAACTCCTTGACCCAGAAAAACATTTTTTTACATCAAATTTTCTTCTTAGGTGTTTTTGGCTTTAAGATGGCTTCCATTTTGGAAAATGGCGTCGTATGCAAATTGCCACCATTTTTAATTTTGTCATCACCGGTTTTCATGACCTCCACATCCCTACGGTCAAATTTAGCTATGATGACAAATGTTATTATTCCGGCACCGGTGCCACTCTCATAAACTGGTTGGCGCTGCAGCACTATGACCTAGCACTAGCAGTATAGAGACATGGACATTTTGAATTCTGGAAAAATTGACTGATAGTCGCTTTAACTCATATAGGTTAAAAACCCTACTTTTTACGCAATTTATTGCTTAAAACCCCTGTTTTTCCTGAATTTTGAAACTCTCAAGGGCGGCCACCCCCCTGGCGCCGCCCCTGGTGTGTTCCAATTTGGTTAGGTAAATTGTTTTGTATCTCCTGCTCAATGCTTGGGCCAATTGCAGCCAAACTTGATCAGAAGAACCACTGGCCCAAAAAGGTTCATATGTGGTGTACGCTGATTGTGGTGAGAGTTCATGTGGCTGGTTAAAGGGGCATTCTTTGAAAATCTATCTACTGGTTTTCCTGCCACAAATCAAATGCTATGATCACCAAATTGGGTCAGTATAATCACTGACTCAAGGCCCATATGAGGTGTACACAGATTGGGGTCAAAGGATATGTGGGTGGATTAAAGGGGCATTCTGTCATTTAGATAACCCTTCCATTATACTTAAAAGCTAGGGGGATTTGAAAGTTTCAACTTGCAGTATTTTTAATTCTTTTTGAGTTGATGTTTTAGAGTATTTACAATTTTACACCTAGAGTGTATGTATTATTAACCTACAAGCCTGGTTTTCTGTTGAAATTGTTTCTAAGACCTACATAAAATTTGGTTGATTGGCAAATATCTACCGACCCTTTATTTCTATTAATTTTGAGAAAGCAGACAGTGATAAAGGTATTATTTCTGTTGTGTTAATCAAACAATTTTCTTTTTTAGGACAAGGTTCAAATTTGTTACTGTGTATTCCAATTGCAGTATGGTAATCTTGCAAATGGTATTATTCAATTAATATGGCAATCATTTTACGGATGAAAAAGTTACAAGTCAGTTTTTGTGTCGCCTGCCCTAAGGCAGGAAGACTAAGGCAGGAAGACACATAGGGATCACTTTGTCCGCTGTTGTTGTTGTTGTTGACGTCTGTTGTAGCAGTGCTCTGTAGTGAAAGAGTGTGCGTTTCCGGATAAAATTGTGAATTTTTGCACACAAGTACTTTAGGCATTGATAATCATAACAATTGATGGAAGCACTTTCCAACGCACGCCCCTTTATGGCGCCCCAGCTTGGGGTTTCCAGGATATACAGGGTGCAAAAATTTAAAATGTTCCGATGTGTTACAAACGCACACCATTGTGTTTGTCGGGTTACAAGGATTTCCAAAAAGGTATAGTTTACATACACTTATCTATGGCTTATAGTTTTCCGGAGTTACGGGGTATAAAAACTGTAAAAATGGTGAAAAGAGGTCAATTTGGGGTGTGCTTTGGGCCAAAGTTAAAAGTTGCTTTGATTCATTAATATATGGTGCACATTGTTCCCTAGCTTAAGGATTGGCATAACGAATAGTTTGCCTTATCTATTTTGCTTATTTAGTTTTCACGTTATCCAACAAAATGGTTCACAGGTCAATAGAATCCAATAGTGCCATAGCTGTTGACTTTATTTGCCATTTTGTTAATAAACGCAGCACGTAGATAGGCAAAACTATTCCTATATTTCATCTATGGATCTAAACCAACAATTTTGAACCACACAGTCTACAAAATTGGAGCAACTTTTAA
The DNA here is from genome assembly GCA_023653785.1 of Ophioderma brevispina. Taxonomy (NCBI): domain Eukaryota; kingdom Metazoa; phylum Echinodermata; class Ophiuroidea; order Amphilepidida; family Ophiodermatidae; genus Ophioderma; species Ophioderma brevispina. Next base: position 5,775 of record JAMKCH010033412.1, read on the forward strand.
TTTTTGAACCTCGGTACAAAAATGGACTTTTCACCATTTTTACAGTTTTTTACACATAATTCCTAAATTCATAAGTCACAGGTCGTATAAACTATACCTTTTTGGAATCCTTGTTAACAGGCAGACATCGTGGGGTGCTTTTCAACACAATCGAAACATTTTAAAATTTCAAGATGGGGCCATGAAAGTGTTGGAAGTGCTTCCATCATTGTTTTGATTATCAATGTATAACGTACTTGTGTACAAAATTCACAATTTACCAGATTTGCACCCTCACATCGATCTGTGACACATCCCCCACTATTGTTGTTTCATGTCTGTTTGTCTTGATGTCTGTTGTGTGTGAAAAGGGTTACATTTGCCTGTATATCCCCTAGATGCATTTATAAACCAACTTGGGGTCAGAGGGGCAACATGGCATCCTCCATTTGTTATGGGGTTAAAGGTCACATACCGATGTCAAAGGTCATTGTGAGGTCCTTGTAAAATATGCTGACAATGTAAAATTGGACGCACATTTGAAAAGTCGAAGTTCAATTGGAACCAAACTTAAGTCATAGGTGCAACGTGTTGTCCCTCATTTGTTGATGAGGGGTCAAATGTCACATACCGCGGTCAAAGGTCTGTGAGTGTCAAGTTGTAAATAGGCCCTGAAAAATGTAAAATTCGACCTCGTTTCAATTGAACCACACTTGTTTATAGAGTTTACATACAAACCCCCTCATTGTTTTATGAGGTCACAGTCACATATCAATGTCAAAGTATTTAGGCGGTATCATTCACCAACCGCGACGGCGCGATTTCAAGCGGTCCCGAGGACCGATGTATTTTTTATTTTCCGTATAGTGTAGATAAGGAGGTAAATATGTTTGACTGTTTAAGGGATTTTTTAATTAATTAAGTTTTCTTTTATATTTGCAACCATGTTTGGCCATATGTAATTTGATATTCACATGAGAATAATGTAAGAAATGTAAAAAAATAACAAAAATAAAATCAACAACTTTAAGTAAGGTCAGTTATTCAAACTTCTTTCTCCATAATGCTTAATTTAGATCTCTTTATTTCAAATGTCGATTTATGCTTAATGCAAGGTTTGGACATTTTTTGTCCCCACCGACAAGTTCGAAGGGGACTCCATCCGTATATTGAGCCCATAAAATGGCTCCATCCGTATTTTTAACCCTGGAACATATGTCCATATCTTTTTTTTTTTCATCTCCCAAGATCCTCCAGGGGGGTAGGGAAATGTCAAATGTCAATATTGCACAAAAAGGCCAACATTTGGCCATATCTTTTTTTCTAGATGAGCTAGAGTAGCCAAACTTGGGTATATTTTAGGAGGGCACAAGCCCCTACTAACCATGTAATTCATTCCCCAGGATCATCCCCTGGGTCTGTCAGGGGTGGGATAATGTAAAAAAAGTCAATATTGCACAAAAAGGCCAACATTTGGCCATATCTTTTTCTATATAAGCTAGATTATCCAAACTTGGGTATATTGTAGGATGGCACAAGCCACTACTAACAATGTAATTCATTCCACCAAAGTTCTCCCCTGGGTCTGTCAGGGGTTGGGGAAATGTCAAAAAAGGTTTATAGTGCACAAAAAGGTTAACATTTGGCTCTATCTTTTTTTCCTAGTTTTCTAGATGAGCTATATTATCCAATCTTAGGTATATTGTAGTAGGGTACAAGCCCCTACTAACCATGTAGTTCATCCCCCAGAGTTCTTCCCTGGATCTGACAGGGTGGGGGAATGTCCAATAAGGTCAACATTGCAACACTAAAAATCAAAGGCAGCTACTGTCATGCCCCTTTCATTCGATTGCCGTTGTGCCCTTTTTATTCCCATAGACTACTGTGTATTAAGTATAGGTCGGTATGGCCATGTGTGTGTAGATCAGTATGTAGATGTGTAGGTGCGTATGTAAAGGTGTATATAGGTGAAGAATTTTTAGTTAAGTATTATATTAAACTTGAAAGAAATGACCATGTGTGTGTAAATCCATATGTAGATGTGTAGGTGCGTATGTAAAGGTGCATATAGGTGAATAATTTTTAGTTAAGTATTATATTAAACTTGAAAGAAATGACGTCACTGATAACGTCATTAGAGGACTTTTTAATATTTAGATAATTTTAGGTATATGGCATACTTCCCTGTACAAAATCCCATAGAGATGGTGTTAGAGGAGGAGCACGGACCCAGGTCAAACATCATCGTTTACCCCTCACTACAGAAAAGGTACTAGGTTTGACACCTTTGGGAGTTAGTGTGGACGCTCTATATCAATGCTAGGTAGGTAGTGCTCTCAAATTGTGGTGTCACTTTTTCAATAGGGGCCAATTTAAATTTACACAGGGGTCACACTTAAAATGATGTAATCATGCTGAAATGTATTCCATATTGTCCGTCTAGTCATAAGGATTCCAAAAATGTATAGTTTGTACCATCTACGACCATTGGTTTGGGAGTTATAGGGTAAAAGTTGCTAAAATGGTAAAAAAAGGTCAATTTCTATTTACAGAAGTATCAGAATGCTGATCTTGTGTATCAGAATGCTGATCACCTCGTGATATGGACGGCATTACGCATCGAACGCTATGGTGTAGAAACTCGAATAGACCCATCACATGCCGTGGTGGCGCAATTGATTAGCGCATCCGAGATCTAAACGGAAGGTTGTGGGTTCGAAGTCCCATTCACAGCAAGTTCATTTTGCGATTAATAATGCTACGTCCGCGCTGTCATCAATCGTCCGCGCTGTCATCAATTTCTCATATATACATATATATATATATATTACATATTAATATTATTAAGATGCGCGAACCTTTGTACTTCCTAGTTCGCAAACTAGGAAGTACAAAGGTTCGCATCTTAATAATATTGGGATATTGACACAATTTGAATTTGATTTTATATGGCTACAACACCTTATTGATTCACATTTCCTTAATGAGTTATTTTTTTAGGGAAGATGAAACAAAAATGTGTACCTTCATCTTTTAATTTTCTTATAATACAGGGTATAAGAAACTTGTGAGTCTCCCATAAGAGTGTCTTAGCTACCATGACAACATACACGGAATAAACTGTGACCTTGTAGCCAATGCTACTAGATATTGGCGATGAAATAGGTGATGCATTTATTACACAACGGAGAACACAATAGGCAGGGCACTACATCACTAGGACTCGCCAGTTCGTGACAAAGGCAATACATGAACGAGTCATCTGCAGTAAGTACTATGTTATGAATATGTAAATCTTGCAGAGCGACATATCAAGTAAACACCTTATAAGTAACGTTTTAAATATTTATTTCTAAGGTTTCATTAAAAGATGAATATTCCAAGAAATCCTTGGATGAATTATTGTGTAAATAACATGAACAAAAAGTAATATGTCTATGACGTGATATGGTGTGAATACACATGCCTCTAGAGAATTTTAATTTTAATTCTGCCAGGGCGTTGCACCAACCTGAGATATATGAGGAGCATTGATTGATATCAATTTCAATTATTTTTTTTTAAATACTGACTTTTAACAAGTTCTATATGAATAGCATTGATTAATACCAATTGCAATTTTCTTCTTAAATGCCGACTTATAACAAAACCAGATGGGTCGAAACCTAGACAAACAATACCTATCTTAATCCTTATAATGAGACAAATACGTTTGTGTACATTTATACACAATTTGATTGGATTTCCCCCCGTGCCAATTTTACCCCTTTATTAAAAAAAAAATCCCCACGTTTCTCAGAAGTTGGACCAAAACATTCAGCACCCTTCAAACCAGGATCAGCACCCTTCAAACCACAGAAAACATCTTTATACCTTCTTCTCGAGAAGATGATTCAGATTTATAACCCTTCTAAGTGAACTAACACTAGATTAGAAATATGTATTTCCAGTAGCGTGTTCAGTGTGGCTTTCTGTTGAACAAAATCTAGAGGTTTTTTTTTTTGGGGTTTCTTAGAATATATGTACCTTCAAGGAGACGGAACTTCAGGCCAAAATAATGTTTGATTGTCCATAGATGCCTCTGACAGATTGGGTCGGTCGGTCGGATTTTTTTTAAAAATTTTCAGCCATGTTCCATAGTTGTAATAAGATATTGCATCACATTCAAAGTCAAACTGAGGTATAATAAATAAAACAACATAATTTCAATGTGCCAAGCACTGACATGTTTCAATACAACATTTTCAACATGAATGACAATTTAAAGCCTCACGAGGAAACCTGTTCATTGTTTACAACGATGCTGTGTGAGAGCGTTCTTGCATATCGCACCATCGACCCCGCCCCCCTTCTTTACGAGATCTGAACTCTTGCTCACTTGTCTACACCGCGTGGAACAAAGCCTCATTAACTATCATATTGGGGCCCGCACTCGGAAGAAACGAAATCAAAATTCAAATACATCCAACGGCACAAAAAGCGCCGATAAGTTACCGAATTCTACACCGTTGCGAAGCATACAAACGGGCAGAGAAATCTCTCAAAACACAAAATTATTGTTTGTAGCCACCACAATAGCTAGAGAAACAACCCAATTGGTGCTGAACAGCAAGTTTTAAATTCAATTTTGAAAACTAAAGTGCAATCTTACTCGCTAGAATTTAGCAGTTCCTTACAAAATTATACAGCATGTGGAACCTGCATGCCCCCCCATTGTCTGTTCACAGACCGTAGTACAGATCAGTGCAGACCGTCATACACTGTGGCTGGTGGTCTTGGGGCATACTACTCCATGGGATCAAAGAGAGAAAGGGGCTTGCATAAGAACATTGGTTACGCATATCGGCGAAGTAACTGATTCCTGCTCAGTTAATATTGTCTAATTATGCCTTTCAATACTCTGGGATGTCAAGTGCAAAAGTTGCACATGATTGAAAATGAATAAAATGTCATCACAATTTCTTTTCCTAAATATCAATGACCAGTAGATGTACATCATGCAGCATTGACTCGAGGAAATAATAGCACTGTTGATATACAGTAAATCCGCTCGCTATGCAGAGGATAAAGCACTACAAATTACTGTTCAACTGTATAGGTAATAACAATGGCTCTGTACTTCCAGATAAAAGGGATTACAGGTGCTCATCACCAGATTAAGATCGAGCTATTTTTTTTTTCATGACGCGAAGCGCAAGATACTCGCCCTCTTTCACGAATAAATAAATCTTAGGCTTCTACTGTGCGTTCAATTAACTTTGACCATATATTTCATTATTTGTCCGAAAAGGAAGTAAAGATGAACAAAAAATCATGAAAAAAAGTTGTTTGGCAGACTGTGACCTACCATCTGTGTGCAGAAACAAAACTTAACTTACAGTAACTTGTCGCGTAACCCCATTTCTTTTCAATTTACCGTGTTGTTAGCATAGGTCGCTTGACCCCCTTCTTTTGTATTTTCTAAATATCTGGTGGTAAATTGAATAGAAAGGTCTCGCAGTAAGTTATGGACTTGGTTCTGCACAAAAATGTTAGGTCACAGCTACCAAGCAACATGTCCACCGTGAGTTTTGTTCACATTAGTTTCTTTTTTCAATAAATGATGAAATATACAGTCAAAATTATTGAACTCACAGTAGAACCTCAAAGTGTATTTTTATCGCGAACGAGGCCAGCTCAATCCAAACTGGGTAGACGTTTCATATTGAAGTCCCAAGTATATACAAAGGAGTTGCCATTGATTCCGTTCTACGCTACTGATGCACAACATCATACAGTGCATGACGGAATCAAAGGCAATACCTCATTTGCGTACTTGATACTTCTATGTGAAACGTCTACCCAAACTGGGCATGGGTAACCAGTCTATAACGCCTGACATCTATTCAACTGCGTGGACAGTAACAAAGAGCTACGAAGGCTCTGCAGTTCCAAATAAACAAAGGGGAATCTGACGTGCTTTGTCCGCTGAATAGCAGGTGGATTTACTTGTCAATAATAACGTTTTATGAGAGCAACGTAAGAAAACGGGTTTGTCAACGCTCTAAAGAATTGTTGTCGCCCGTCTGTGCATTTGCATTAATTTAATTTTGCCGTTTAATATTGTTATTTCATAGGTGCTTCAAGCGCCAATCGGTTCGCTCAGGTATTGTATTGGGTTGCTATGACGCATTGATTATCTTGTAGCCGGGGGTTCGGGCTCAGTGCTGTGGTTGTTTTTTTCACAATTGCATGCTGTTTTTCACACATGCGGACGTGTGTTCAGTTTTTTTTCTAAAATTTGTTCTACTTGAATGTAATTTATATATTCGTCACGGATTCATCCATTGCTGTGCGCCGTTTACTGTTATTGGTTGTTGATAATCGTCTGACAGCATTGGTATAGCAAATCTAAATCCCGAGTATTTCCCTGCTTCAGAACAATCGGGTTGTTTTGGAATCAGGTTCATCAAATTATTGGTGCAGTTTTGTCTGTTCCAATTCGAAATAAAAATTTTTGGGATCGCGTTATCAGGCAGATGGAGAAACCAGTAGTACTGATTCCATTGAATCAATATAACTTTTAGACGGACCGAATCACAAAATCGCAGGGCCGTCGGTTAAAGCCGGTTTTTAAGCAGCTCCGTAATTTAAACAACGTATCTGTAAGTTCGTTTGAACCCACCGTGGAATGCTTAAATTTGGTGTCCAGTAGCAGTCAAAATGGCGAGCGTAGCCATAAGCTTACCGTGAGGCGTGTAAGGTGCAGGACTGCGTCATGATCAACAAAACCCGATGGTTCAACTTCAGGGGCAGGAAGACTCCGTTAGCCAATGTACAACAGTTTGTGTTTGCAATGACAAATAACCTATGGTAAGTTATCGGCAACCATATTCTGTAGCGATAAACCTCAGCGATGCAAGTCATGCCACAATGCAAGGTATTTTCGGTTTTTTCGGACTTCTAGTAATGAACCAGGTGCCAATGTTACACTAAAGTCTGGCGGTGTTTGTGGTCAATTCTAGCAGGTTTTTCGAATATTGCCCCTAATCAATTATCATCAGTCGTCCATGTTATCCACAATCCACAACTGTTTGAGAGTCACGTTTATTTACTTTGGTCGGGAATAAAACAAAACTACCAATGGGCTACACACTTTTTACCACTATTTCGGAGTATTTAATTCCATTACGTACATCCTGTGTAAATTTGTCGAAAGTTCATTGGCGGGCAAATTTTGTTTTTTTCCCTAAATTTCTGTTTCACACGCACACGCCTTTCTATGGAGATGGGCGTATAGAGGGCGCCAAGCCAATACAGTTCATGTCTTTGTAGGCCTATTGGCATGATTCCCGCAATGGATTTTTTTTTCTGGTTCTTTCTGTCTTTCTTCAGAGGTATTAGCTCTTGCCTGCCCCTACTTATATCAGTTGTCAGCATTTACTCGCACTGATTAAAATTACTCTAAATAGAAAGAAACAATTTGCATGGGGTCAAACAGCTGTGTGCAAATCGTCATGTACAAGGATAGTGAAAGGAGTTAAGTTGTTTTGGCTTCACTGTTGAAGCATTAATGGATTCAAGGGTCCTGTGGTTATGAAATTTTTAGTTGATTGCGGGAGTCATTTATTTTAAAGGCGAACAAGCCAAAGACAATACATTCCATTTGAAGTGCGGGCCGGAAATCTTCGGTGCAGTTTAATATCCATTCCTCTAAAATCGTTATGTGGGGTCATTTTATATGAAATGTTGGGAATTTCGTCATATGGTTTTTATGTTACTAATAGAACGCCCATCGGAACCTGAACGTTCATTTTAAAATACTAATTGTCGTTCAAATGAGTTAAATACGGGCAATATTTCGGGGGCCCCCGGTGGTTTCCTGTACATTTTTCAGTGAATTGGTGTGGTTTTCGTGGGGCGTTATCATGATTAATAATAAAATTCCGTTAAAAGGGAAGGGCTGTCAAGTGGGAATTACCATTAAAACTGTGCACGAAATTCGTGTGCAGCAAATGCAACATTCAACAATGGGTCCATATTTTTTTTCAAAGTTAGTTGTCCAAAGGGCAGTATCGTGTTTGTTATATATTATTATTATATCTGGTTTAATTTAATTTCATATAGTGCCGATCGGTTAAATTGCCTGATTCAACAACAAACTGTTCAAACATAAACAATGCAAACTCTTCGAAGCTGCAGCTTAACAGCACTATGTTTGCTACATCCACACAACTAAGCAAATACATACACACAATGAGTGGCAAGGGGGATCGTTCATGGTTCCTTTGGCCCATAACAAATGAACCATGAGGGGAGGGGTAATTCTGAGTTTATCCAGTATCACTATGCAAATTAAATCCAGGTTTTATTAGCCCCACTGAGATTTGAACCACGCCCCCCCAAGGGACCCTTGGGTACAAAGCAAGCTCCCTAACAATTAGTCCGCGCCATTCTCTGTTGTAGTTTCATCCGTGGCCACCATGAATGTGCAGTTTTTAGTAGTTATAATTATTCCTACCCTTGACTTGAGCTGCAAAATTGATTGGTGTCGTGTTTCATTCAGATTGATTTGGCGGCAGTAAAGAAAGGGTTCGTGTGTAGGGTTTTGGTGTGAAACTTAAATCAATTAAGGAGTGGCATATCATACTTTGAATGTTTTGTATAAGAAATAAATTGGGAAAGAATTGCGGGTCCCATTCAACGGTAAAATGTTTGGATTGGACGAGAGTATGTGTTACTGTCAATTATGTAATTGTGTTGTGGCCATATCACAAGTGATAAGAGCTAGGGGATATGGTGCCTATTTTATACAGAAAATCAGCATTAGGTTATAGACCCAAGTAACACTCGGATCTCTAGAGTTATGTGGATGCAAAAATACAGGGTGTCCACAAAAAAAAAAATGTTGCCAAGCAAAACAGTTCCTAGTTGGAGGTGATGAACAGTGGCGTAACCAGGACCTTTACAAATGGGGGGGGGCATGTGAAGGGGTGCCAAGAATTTTTTGCGGGGGCAAATTTGGGTCCTTTCCATAGAACTGTACAAAGGTCAGTTCAAGTTCAGTTGGGGGGGGGGGCGGAAGGGGGGCAAGGGTTTGTTTTGGGGGGGGGCTCCCCCGACCCCCCCCCTTGCCCCCCCCCACGCTGGGGTACGCAACTGAGGTTGAAAAACAACAAAAATACTGACGTATATTTACATCATATCCACAAATGAAGTCTTAGCTTTTGAATTACATTTATAGTATCCTTTGGTTCTTGCAATCCAGGATATGGGAATATACAAGAGAGGGTGCTGATACCAATTGTGCTACTTTTCACAGAATGGGGATACCTCATGTTGATAGGTTGATAGGCTTTTTAAAATTGATTAAGATTTACATCAGAACCTGCAAACTGAACATCGGAGAGTTCCCATTATCATTTAAATAGTCATTATGCAATTCAATTGGATTAGGGTATGATTGATTAACTATGGTTAGTTGTATTTAATTTACTTTAGAACAGAAGTTTCATTTTCCAGATCTCTTAAAAAAGTGTATTATTTAGGCAGATGTGCAATTTATTATTGTTGATAATTTGTTTCTAGCTGAGTGTGCTCTTTTTTATGTTCTTTACTTACTCTAAAGTCCTTTTTTTTAGAATGTTTACACCGAAAACCGGAAACATGATTGTGAAGCAAACAGAAAAAAGAATAATCACTATAACTGGGTGATGGATGACTTCTTTCGAATCAAATAGTGATAATCAACAACATAGCTATGCCTGATTCGATTGTGTAGGTTATCCTCTTCTGTAAAAGTGGCACACACAATTGGTATATCACCCTCTCTTAGAATATTAGCCATACTCTCTGGATTGCAACAAACAACTGCGGATGCTTGTACGTATTCAAGCCCAGACAATCATTATGACATGATTAAGTATTTCATCCCTATTTATATGTTTTCACCTCCGTCGTAGGGTGATTTTGCCTTGCCAACTTTTTTTTTGTGTACTTCTCTGTCTCAAATCGCCATACTATAAAGATAAAGCGCTTTCATTAGGGACATCATGTTCCCCAGACCCCTTGTGGATTTCTTCTTTTTTGATTGGGCTTCAATTCGACGATCGCCCTCTTGCATGGTCAGCCTTCACTTATGGGCTTCACGTCCAGCGCCGCAATGGATGCTGGGTAATCCACCTTCAATGCAGGCCTTGCTTGTTTTTTCCAGATATTTTTTTTTAGAAGTTTTGGTGCTCCTTGACACCGACGAATTAGTAGTCCCCCTCATTTATCGCTTACTGGTCTCCTAATCCATTCCGTGTTTTCAAACTGTTTTCTGTGCCATACGGAATATTAGGGAATTACAAGTATAGTTGGGTATGCGCAAAAAAAAGCTATCACCGTTCAACTTTGCCAGTTGCTAACTGGTTCCTTATCATTCGTCTGCAGTGCATCTCGCCTAGGCAGGGCTTTCCTTCGGTGTTTTATTGACTAACTGTGGCGGTACAACAGGCTGGTTCAAAATCAATTGTCCAGGTAGCAAGCACTTGCAAATGGCAATGTGGCCTCATTTTTGCTTTAGTTTGAGGAATTCCTTTATTCATAAGAAAAAAAAAATTTTGTGCAATGCGCCTCATAACTGGTAGAGTTTTTCCCTAATTTTTCGTGGCCACTAGTCTTGATGGTGACATGTTGTGGAAAATCGTATATACTCCGTGGATACCAGGTGAATATCTTATAATAATTAAACTTCTAGCTATGTCTACATGGGGCTCATATCAAAGGTTGTGAAATTTAACCATCTATATAGCAACCATTCATTTGATTTGGGGCATGGCCCGCTCATTACCTTCATTGTAGCTTTTATTGCGTTCAGGTTTTAGAACTTTGGACTCACTCGTCAATCTCTTTTGCCTTTTGCAGCATTTGCCTTCATTGTCATGAATTAAGGACGGGAGTAGGCGCTTCCTCACAACAACTGGCAGTAGAAGATCGTAAACGTTTTGATTTATTGGAAATGGCTCGTGTAATTTACCGTCAAGTTGCAAATCATCAGATGTGGCACCGTGTTTAATCGCAGTCTTTCTCTAGCCTTTTTGGTTTTTGTTAGTGTAGGGAATACCGTGTGCACCCATGAATGCGTTCAATCTCTCAAATTTTTTTGTCTGTTCTGGTTAGTTTTTGTGAAATCAAATTTTATTCACATGCCTTTCCGTTTTCACCCTGCTCCAATCTTGCGCTGTGTGTCTGACCCTCTAAACTAGATTGGATTTGTGTTTTGGTTACATTATGGTGTCTGCATAGGCATGGAACATATATGCAATACGCCGCATGGGCCTTGTTCGCTATTGTTATCATTTGGTGGCGTAGTTTTGACAAATTTAATGGTCAAGAATTTAAATTTAGGCATTTCTTTCTGCGCTGGTTTTGCCACCATCCCGATATTTTCTCTTATTATTGATCCGTTCGATATTGTGCTGCGCTTCAACTGAAATACACGGGGTTTGACGGTTGTGGTCCCTAAAATAGTTGGTCGTTGGAAAATCTAATGCTTTATCGGGCTATATTGGGGCCGATCCATATATTTCATAATTTCTTGATTTTAATATTTCAATCCCTGTCAGCAATTACGCTGCTTCTGATTCAATGCAGGGGTGTGAGCCCTTAAGCAATGTTTACCTGCCTTCCGCGTGAAAGTTTTCACAAGGTCTGACATATATTTTGAAGCATGCTTTAGAGTTCAGGATTTATTTTCTGTCTTTTTAACTTGATTTAAACTATCTTACCATGTCCTTTTGCAAGTAAGTTTTTGGTTACAACGTTACTTGTAGGATACAGAGGACGTGAAGTAACGGGAACCGGGTGATGTACATATCAAGCAAAAATAAAGGTACATTGATGAATCTAACCTCCCAGTCGTGTGTTAGAACCAGGGCGTGGAGGTCGTGTACAATTGATCTCACTGATATGCTCGCAGGTTTCAAGATTGATATCGCACCATATCAGAACTCCCATGTTTTTTCAACCCCCATTTTATGTCGTCTTGGTTGGTGCTGTTTGATGATTTTGCATGACGTTAATCTGCGTGTCTTTGTTTAAGACCTCGTTTTTCTTTCTTCAAATTCCCTGTGGTTTTCAGCTTTCAACGCGTCTAGTGTTGGGTTTTCGATATTAAAGTTTAAAAAAGGGGGGGGTGTTGTGACTTTTTTGTGCCCAACTTTCTTTGGCGGAAAATGCCTTGACCTTTTTTAATATTTTTACAGTTTATATTTATATGTCAGCCATTAGGATTTAGACAAGTTTGGGGGTTGGGAAGAACTGGCCTGTCCAATTGTACGTCGAATGGGCAATTGATACCTGCGTTTGGTGCTCTTCCAGGAAATTCTTCTTAGCCTGTCCATGCGGTGCTGGGATTAAATAGGAGGTAATGGTAACCTTAAAAAGGCTTAGGCTACTATGTGTCAGACAGTTAAATATTGATCAATTCAGGTTCATTTCTGCATGTATCAAATGATTTGTTTGATAGCAAATAATGACCTTGTGGTCCTGATGTGACGATGCTCAGTTGCCCAATCCGGGTGTGAAACTGCCTATTTCTTAGCTCTGTGTACAATGCCATTATTTGCTTGAGTCAACTGTCGTCATAGTTGTAATGTCCCTTATCACTGATATTCCAGAAAGAACTCGAGTTAACATTTTATTCAGTTTCATGAAATGTGCAACCTTTTACAATTGCCATAACCATAATGGTATTATGAAATTTATTAATGGTTTATGTGGAAAATGGTGACTTTCTGCGAAGTATGTAATCAAAATGAACATTTTTCCTTTGATCCCATGGCCAATACCGCTAGCGAGACAATATAGCGAATTGTGCTTGAAGGACCGACGAACTGGAAATAACAACACGTCTAGAGAGCATACATAGGTATATTAGTTTTTATTCGGCGATTTAATGGTGATTTTTGATCCATTTTTGTGATTTATTTAAATTTCTTTTGCTTTTTTGTGGTTATCCTTCCACAATTAAAAAAAAAAAACAATAAAAAAAAGTAACACGGTCGGGGGAACGACGGTACGGTCGGGCGTCGAGGACCAATCAAACAATTTTTTTTGGCCTTCACCTTTTCAGGAATTAAGTTTTCAAGTGTGTTCATGAAGTCCTGGTTGTGGTTGTTGTCTATCGATATTAAGAGCTTTATTTCAACAAATAAGTCCACATAGTGTCACTTCTGAGACAAAAAAATGGAATTTTGATATGGGACATTTTGCTCTGGTTAAATTTGGTTTGATTCGCTTATGGAATTAAGGATGCAAAGTGGGCGACTAAATGATGTCCTTTGGTGGTTGTTCATTTTTGTCTTTTTTGCTTTTTTTAAGTTTTTTATTTTTTTCGTTTTTTTTAAAGAAATTGACCCACTTTCTATGGCTCTATTTTTAATACCCAACCTAATAGGTTGGCAGAAAGTACTTTAAAATAACAAAAAATGAATTTTGACCTCGGTCTAGTACGTCCCCTATAAATGGATAAAAATATATTTCCATCATTTACGGTTCATTTCTGCAGTATGAAATATGATTTGTTTGATATGTGCAAAAGAAATTGACCGTGTGGTCTGATGTGACAGATGCTCAGTTGCAATCAGGGTGTGAAAAGGCACTATTTCTTAGCTCTGTGGACAATGCCATTATTTGCTTGAGTCAATGTAGCATTAGTGTATGTCCCTTGATTCACTGATATAGAAAAGAAATCGAGATGATCCTTTATTCATTGTACATGAAAAAATGTGCACCATTTACAATTGCCATAACCAATAAATGGTATTATGAAATTATTATGTTTATAGTGGGGAAACTGGTTTACTTCTTGCGAAGTATGTAATCAAAAATGAACATTTTTCCTTTTGATTCCCATGGCCAATACCGCTAGCGAGACAATATAGCGAAGTGTGCTTGAAGGACGACGAACTGGCAAAAAACAACACTTCTAGAGACCTACTAGGGTATTATTAGTTTTATTTCGGCAGATTATGGTGCATTTTTGATCCATTTTTGTGATTTAATTTCAATTTCTTTTGCTTTTTTTTGTTTTCCTTCAACAATTAAAAAAAAAAAAAATAAAAAAAAAAGTAAAACGGTCGGGACGACGGTATACGGTCGGGCGGACGAGGACAATCAAACAATTTTTTTTGGCCTTACCTTTTCGAGGAATTAAGTTTTCAAGTGATGTTCATGAAGTCCTGGTTGTGGTTGTTGTTATCGATATGAAGAGCTTATTTCCAAATAAGTCCACATAGTGCACTTCTGAGAAAAAAAATGAATTTTGATATGGACATTTTGACTTGGTTAATTTGGTTGATATCGCTTATGGATTAAGGTATGGCAAAGTGGAACTAAAATGATGTCTTTGGTTGGTTGTTCATTTTTGTCTTTATTGCCTTTCTTGTTTTCAAAATTAGATGGACACAGATTGAAAGAGATTGACCCACTTTCTATGGCTCTAAGTTTAATACCCAACACTAAAGAGGTTGGCAAAAGACTTTAAAATAACAAAAAAATGAATTTTAACTCTGCTATTACGTCCCTATAAAATGGATAAAAATAATATTTCCACATTACGATGGGGCCATTTTGACCCCTCCGCTATGAAAACGAAACGAGTAACATTAAAATGCTGATTATACCCCAGTTGAAATCCAAATGGTCAATAGCTCTGTGCAATACAAACGTCATAACTGATTGAGTTGTGGAGCAAATACACTGTTATAACAGCACTTACAAAATGCACGATTTTCACCTAATATTACTCAATTTTGCTCAAAGTCACACAATTTTGATGGGCTGCCATTCGAGAAAGGAAAGGAATATGAATTTTCTTTTTGTGACCTTCCCTTAGCTACCCCAAAAATTATCCCAGGGGAGAGTTAGAGTAGTATCTACGGTTCTGTAGATACAGTCAGTAGTACTTCGCTCAAAAGGGGCGTGACCCCAAAAAAGGGGCGTGGCCATTTCAGCATTTTCGGCGTCAGTGGAAATTATGTTACCAACCAAATATTGTTCCTAGACCTTCAATTAGTGGATTCCTGAAGAGTTTAGCTCTGGACATATAATGCATACAAACCACCATGAGCTACTAGAGTATTAAAAGTACCGTTATACAAATTTTCAAAGATGTGTTATTTATCTCACAAAATACCAGTTAAAAATTGTAATTCAACTTCCAGTATTGCACTTCTGAGTCACTGACCTCTACACACGGATAGCGGGCTGCGGCACAGTTGAATGGTCGCCGAGTGGCCCAACAGGAAGTTGTTTTTTTTTACCTATACAATATGGCGGAAACAATGCATACACCTGTTGGTGCACATATTCCACACAGATGTTCTATTTTTGACCAGGTGTATGTATTGTTTCCCGCTATCCATGTGTAGAAGTCAGTGTTCTGAGTTGAGATTTCGCGGAAGTGTCCGACTTGCTTCAGGTATTATTTGTGTACAGCGATAAATCTAAATTTTTTGATCTTCAAATTGCGGAAATAACTGTTGAAGTCAGAATTAAATAGGATTGGTAAGATCCAAATCAGGACACACAGTGCCTGATGACTATACCATTTAAGTTATTTATTCATTCTCAACACTATAGTATCGCGAATCACGCCTACAAATGATACACAGTGGTCGACATAAACTTGTAATTATCTCGGATTGGATTCTCGGGTTTTTGCCAAAACAAAGTAGCCAAACATTGAGTCTTACAGTAGCGCTTATACTCCACGAACTTGTTTTGTCCTTATCAAACATATGGATATTTAGATCATTTTTTTCTGTGTTGAGCTTTCATTGGCAAACAAAATAGAGCAATGTGCAAGGCACAATCTAGAAGCAATTTAGCAAACATACCAAAGTGAAGATAAAGTAGTGTATTTGTTTTTCTTCTGATAGCTTAACGTCACGAAACGTGCTCACACATCCGTAGTATTTAACGATATGAAACAATTACAATGTTACATCAGCGAAGTTGTTGGTTTGTTTTTGTATGGCTAGGGTTTTGCGGCTAAGAACTTTGAGAAACAAACTGAAATCCCTTTTACGATACATAGGAATGCGTTAAAAGCATGTTTGTGAAGCTAAACATCCTAAGGCTTTTCAGTTTAATTAATCCCATCAAATGGGGATAATGGCTACCGGAAGCATCAAGGAAGTATATCTATGAAATAAGTATATTATCTTGTGTCTTGGACGACGGGATATTGGTGATAATCCAACGCCGATGGACAAGATTACTAACTTCCATTTAACATTTACCACAAAGTCAGAAGATTTTTTTCCTTTGGTTTAACAAACGCAATCAGAAGAGAAATATTAAAACTGACACTTTATATGAAAAACAATTGTATACCATTTTTGTCAATGATGATTCCGATGAACATGTAATTTAACCCTCGTCCACCGAAGGGGGGGGGGGTTACCCCTCAGATTTTTTCCCCGGTTTGCTAAAACCCCCTTTTTTGGTGCCAAATTATTTAATGTATTTGTCATTTGACATTTTCCGCCCCTTTTCATCCAAAAAAAAAAATCCACCGGTGTATAGGTAAGATACAGGGTGATCCCAAAGTGATGGATGGAGGGGGGGGCAACCACCCCCTCCCCTTCGGTAAAGAATACCAACATGCCTAGCACAACACATGAGCATTACAGACACTTAACTTTGGTACCAACAGATATCTATGATCCTCCTCTTTCCATTGATACCAAAACAAGAACCAACATGCCTAGAATACCATCTTGCAGATATCAATCACTTTGATCGTGTTATGATATCTTAACTGCTCTGAATGAGTTGGATCTGAACGCTGGATCAAGCTCTTGGCATGGGTTGATATTTCCCATACTCTGCACATTAGCACAGGGCAACTGCCGCCGATCTTAGGGTATGTTGGCGAGAGTGTGCTGTCCAATGTAACTCTCCTAGGTCACAGTATTCATAGTGCTCCATAGTCTGGGGCCAAAACCCCATATTTTACCTGCACCAAAAGTTAGCGTCCGCACAAATTTTTTTGGCTGTTTCTGCACCTGAATACTACTGATTGAAAACTGAGGGTGCCAAACTTGCACCCTTGAGCAGTTGAAATATCCAGATGGCCGCCAGATGGCCACCACCCCATAAAATTAGCAATAACTCAGTTCTAAATGCAGCTATAAAGATGATTCTAGTGTCTTTGTATGGGTTTTTGGTGTCATGAATTCCACATTTGTAATTCTTTTTAACACTAAAGATTTTCCCTATACCGAAATCCAAGTGGCCGCCAAGATGCTGCAACCACAATAATTATAGCTAATACATGAGGATTCTGGGTGTCTTTGTATAGGTTTTTGGTGTCAAAGAATTCAAATTTGGTGAAACTTCTTTTAAATACTAAAAGCCTTCCATAATACCAAAAGCAAGATGGCTGCCAAATGGCCAAAAAATTGGCTGCCACAACAGTTGCTTAGGCTGTAATCGCAGCTTCATAGTACCAATAAGATTATGGGTTAGTGTCTTTACTTAGATTTTAATGTCAACGTTTTCATGTTATCATTATTTATGACTTCGGGGAAACTCAGGCTGCTTACACAAGCTTTACAAGAAGCTCCAAACTTGCAGTGATCACCATCCAACAATGGTGTGATCGATACGTTTTGTTAGGATCCCCCTAGGTGTTGAAGGCTGATAAAGGCAGTCTGCTATAGTAGTTAAGCAATGAACTGAATATGAATTACAAGTTTTTTCCAGATGGTTTAATAGTTCAAAATAATCCAACGTGGTGACAATGGATTTAAGCAAGAAGCAAATTCGAATGGAGATTCACTTATTCAAAAACACAGGAACAAATCTTTTCCAGAGTTTGAGTTTGAGGACATCACTCACTGTGGAGATGGTTAAAGAAATTTTCTGTTACGAGTTATGACCATACCAACTTCGTGTTTGAGGTATAGTGGTGATATGAGGATAACAAAGACCAAGTCAGTGGCGTAACGGGGATGGCCCGTCTGAGGGGGCATATGTCCCATTTGGGGAAATTTTCCCTCTCATGGGGGGTCAAAAATGACCAAAGTTTTTTCTCCCCGGTCCCGAGGGCTAAAAAAAACGGCTGATTTAGCAATGATTTTTTGCGAAATTTTTGCCCGGTAAAGTCGTCGAGGGGTGGCCACCGCCCTCCCCCTGCCCGCCCGTCTGTTACGCATTGGGACCAAGTCAACAGAGATGAAGAAAAAGCTACAGGTAGGAGCATTCGCGCAGCCAGAAGTCATCGTAATATTCAGAATGTGTTATTCTCTTGATTATCCACAGGCCAGTTCATGGAAAATACAATACTGTGTCGGAGTTTCGTAATGTACCCACATAAGCTTAGCAAAGCATATGTCTACCTGATCTTTGGATCGCTACTTTGAGTTTAGTATCAAGGGTGCAACAAAGAGCGGTCGCGCTGGAAAGCAGGTCAGTAGACCACCGGCTTAGCCTGATATTTGCCCTTTCCCACCACATGCACTCATTCCTAATAATTTTAAACAAACCAAAGAACAGCTTATCGACATCCTTTGTCGAACACCGGCTGCATAACACTGTCACAGAATCGCACCAGCTCGGCAGAGAGACTGTGCTCTCGTCAACCTTTTTGTCGACCCGCTGCTAACTCTCCAGCTCCATCCCCGTTCAACATCTTCAGACATGGAAATACGGTTCTGGTAGATACTTCAAGATCCAAGACCACCGACTCCTATTACGCCTATGGCAGAACTACACATGGTAGCAATCTTCCACGCAAGGATGGGTCACCTTAACCGGATTCGCACAGGAGTCGGTGCTTCACAGCATATTCACCGATGGGGTCTGCACCATCTCCAGCTTGCCAATGTGGTTCTCCCTCACAGACTGGTGGATCACTTCTCAATGAGTGCCCTACCTTTCGTCCAACCGGTGGACATAGACCTCTCCAACTCCAACCAAATCAACAGTGAGCTTGCTCACCGCATAACAACATATTTAGCTGCTGCCTCATACGCAAGCAGAGAAACCAACTCCTGGGCCGTGTGAAAGTTCTTCAGCGCACAGCGCACCAGTATTACAATTGACTTATTGTTGACAGGAATCTTCATTTGAGTAAAAATAATCTGTCCATAGAGGCATCAATTGGTTGCGTTCGACCACTCTAGCGAATGCCAATCATCAAGCCAAACTCAACAGTCTGATATACACCAGTAAACATGGAGAGATAACAATATAGATGAGTAAGATACCCCAGTATTATAAAGTTTCCGGTCATTGGTGAGAGGCCTCTGTAGAAGTCTACTACTAGCCCCATCAGGAGAATTTCTGCTTCCTTTGTCTCCCTAGTAAAGTTGCTAGGGGTTGACTTGAATGTAGGGGTAGACTTGAAGAGTTTAAGTTTCAGTCCAATTATTGTTTCCTTCCAATTTTTTTTGTCTTGTCCCAGTCAATGTTTGTCCTGTCCCGTTCCACCACACGTTCGGCGATGCCGATTTTTGTGTGTTGCCCGTTGAGGTCGCTTTCTCTGGTTTACGTTGGTTCTTCTTTTTCAATGATCTGCCGTTTCACCAATGTAGCACTTTGTCACATGATCCCCAAGATAGCTAGATAACGTGCAGGGTGGTTTAGGGTGTACTATTGTTGTCGTAGAGTATTAGTGTCTTAAAATACACACCCGTAGATGATTGTTCTGTTTGTGGCTTGGCTCTCTGACTACAGCATAGCCAAAAGTTGTACCTACAATACTTCAACCTCTGACGCGTAACAGACCAGACACCCTGTAAAAGACACGAGTGATTTCGCTACGTTCATCTACTCTGTAATTTTTATCATTTTAAGATACTTTTTAACTTCAATCAAACCAGTATAATACCTTGACCTTTGCTGAATAAAAATTTGAACTCTTTAGCCTATTTTTGAGTATATCTCCATAACGATGCCTTTTACAGACAGATCACCATAGACTTTTTTACTCTTTGTTACCACAACCACGAACAATTTGATTAGGCTATACTAAACGTCATTTGGGAGCCATTATTGAAACATTTAACCCCCTCCTGTGGACATGCCGTACATTTTTCCAGAAGGGACAAACGTTGGCTACAACCTTCTAAAATGTCCTTTGAAGTCAAGCAATCGTCAAACCTACTTGCCAAAGATTAGTCCAACTCATTTGCATCATTTTCATAGTTGAACGCTTTGTCGAATATAGAATACCATATTATGAAAACCCGAACGACATCTTTGTAATTGGATATTTTTGCCAACTTTAACCTACCCGACTGACACTACTTTTGGTATTTCATAGTTTGAACACTTTTGCCAACTTCGAACTAACGTATGATGACCACATGTTACCATCACCATACTTGAAATGCTTTTGTTACCTTACAGTAAAATATAATGTAGGTTTGTGGCATTATTTCACAATAAATGTGTCTAACTTAAGACTACCTTTTGTCAACTTTTGCATCATATGAATATTTGAAGCTTTGCCAAATTGAGACAAACCCTATTTTGATAACTTGTGCTACTGCATTTCACCTGTATGCCATTAACCAACTCTCACTTTTAGTGTAAAGAAACGCTGTAATACTGTTTCAAAGAGTAGAAATTTGGATTATGATACCTATAGAAAGACCCCACAATTACAAAAGTATTTGCTCCAAGAAAAACTGAGACATTGCTAAAATATGGTGTGTGATGGCGGCCATCTTGGATTTTCGTATAGGGAATACTTTAGTGTTAAAAAGAAGTACAGATATGAATTCATTGACACCATAAACCTATACAAACAAAGATCATGCCTAGAGCTTCTTTAAAAGCTGAGATATTGCTAATTATATGTGGATGCGGGCATCTTGGCGGCGATCTTGGATTTCGGTATAGTGAAGACCTTCGTGTTAAAAAGAAGTACAAATTTGAATTCGTTTGACACCAAAAACCCGTACAAAGACAATAGAATCATCTTTATAGCTGCTTTAGAACCTGAGTTAATGCTAATTTTATGTGGTGGCGGCCATCTTGGCGGCCATCTTAGATATTTCAAAATGCTCAAGGGTGCAATTTTGGCACCCCTCAGTTTCTCAATCAGTAGGTCTTCAGGATGTAGAAACAGCCAAAAAAAATTGTGCGGACGCTATTTTTGGGTTTTTAGTTTTGGCCCCAGACTACCAGGGGAGTTACAGACTTTGAGCTGACGTTTGGCTTCGCGGTTGCGTAGATGGAAAGCACGCACCTGGATCTAGGACAGCTTTTCGCGTAGGTTGTTTTCCTTATAATGAGTGATTCCAAAGCTTCGGAAAGTATCTCTTCAACAACTATGACGTCTGCATCTTGGGCGCTAATTCCAAGAATCGTCTGCATAGATAAACAAGTTTCTGCACTCCTAGGTTGGTATGGATGATGAACACGAGAGGTGCAAGCACACTCCCTTGTGGTAGTCCATTCTTGAGCCTTCGCCATCGGCTCTTCTTTGCTCCTAGCTGAACAAAGAACACCCTGTTTACAAGCAATCCTTTGATAGGCTCAGTCAAGCGGATGTCCTTTTCTCCTAATAACAAATATGAAGTAGATGAGTATGGAAATATAAGGAAGACAATAGAGTCATGGGAAGGACGAAACAGAAAGAGAATTATTATTATTATATTACGATTTCATTGTATGCAATAATAGGTTTCATTCGACAACTCACTACCCGAATGAAACACAAGACTAAATTTTATGTCACGGTGTGTAAAATGACCTTATCCACTTATGTGTTAAAATCATTTTCTAAACATATTTATAGGGCTACATTTCAAAACCGACACAAACTCGAAATCTCTGAAAGAAACGGCTGTGTTAATTCCCTCAAGTATTTTTGTGGCCTGATTTCTCTATACTTGTGTAATTTGCAAGCATTAATGTCACATCCTCTAACCCAAACGAGAGTCCTTATGAGCGGAAAGTATCCCGCACTTGAAATGTACCTAACTTCGCTTGAGTATTACACAGATGTCAAGTTAAATGATCTTTTGAATCGATACTATATTATACGAACGGAGTATCCGGCTTTGTTCTTCTATACAAAGGTAATGATATCTCCAGTTCCAGTTCGTCTTAGATATAGAATAGCGTGTTCAGAAGATCCTTCTATCCTTTTTCATTTTACGATTCCATGGTATTAAATTGCAACAACAAAATAGACCGTTGGACGCAAATACTTCGCCAACTTTGAAACGCACGTAACATATGTAACAATCTCTGGTAAACGCTGGAGTATGAACGCAAACACTAAAAAGGGGGATGGTCCCGATTTAAGTATATAAAGGTTAAATCTTGAATAGAAGGGCCTTCGCCCCAAAAAAACCCATCTGTAAAGTTTTGCCGCGATTTTCAATCCGTTGGTCGATGTGAAAGCTAGAAACGCGATTTTTAAGCCCCATAGAGCACTGTGTAAATGGTTTGCCCCAAAACAGTGCATATGTTCGCTCATAACATCCAAACCAACATCATATAGCCCTCAGATTTCACAACCGGGTAATGAGAAAAATGGTAGCTCTTCTAATACAAAAAAATTGACCACTTCCAGTAAAATCTGGGGGTCCCTGGGGACGAGGCTATTTGCGCTCGGGACCATGGACTTTTAAAGTAATAAGCAGCGATAATGCGAGGGAATTATTAAAAAAAAATATGGAATGCATTTTCCATATAACTACTTTAATATATGAATAAAAGACACCAAAATAGTGAAAAGAATAAGTAGTTGAGGAAATTTGTTATCCCGTCTCCCAATAGACATACCCGTATGGCGCGCAACATATACACTAAAAAAAAATAAAAAAAAACAGCTAATTGTGGTTTAACACCAGTAACAAATAAACACAAAATCCAATCATGTTTGTATTTGAGGTAAACGGTACCGGTCATAGTGCACAAAATTACGCTTATGAATCCGAGATATTCCAGGAAAAGGTCTTTTGATCTCAAGTCGGAATTTTTATTCGCATGTATAGAAATTACCGAATTAGATAAAAAAAATTCCTGTCTTATGTTTAAATAACGGGTTTCAAGCCAACCACTTGCAGGTTATTTAGCACTTAATGCCAGTAACGTAAATTTCAAATCAAATTTTGATGATTTTTTCAATGTTTCGTATCAGCAATCGCTGCTTGTCCCTTTATATTGCGCATTTATATTGAGCATGCAGAAAACAGTTAAAAAATTCGTCAATTTCCAAAATCGTAAGTAAATAGCCGTCAAACCTCAAAACGACTAACCTCTGACCTCTGGGCAATCATTTTGTGAAGTATCGGAAATGTATTGTACCACAGCTTCGAAACAACCTAATATGGATTTATTCTGTTAGAAATCTAACAAACAACCTTAAATATTTGTTTATTAGCACCCGGTAGCAACTAGTGACTGTTAACCCAACATACCTTAATACACTTAATCTTGTTGAATTCATTGCATTTGTCGGTTTAATACTTATTTTATCGCCATGAATTTCAACTGAAAGCCACTCTTATCCTCAGGAGGTGTTATGGAAATTCCTTACTCCGAATGAGGGAAAAATAATCCTTGTGCCCATAATGTATTGAATGTTAAAAGGAATTTATAGAGTGTCCCAAAAGGGAACTGAAAGCTGAAATATTATATGTTACCAATGATATGGAATAAGTTATTTGTGGACAATGCTAACCTTCATTGACTAGTATTACACTTAGTTCTCAACTGGATTTAATCCAGACTTCTTTTCTCCAAGAGCACTACATGTGAATTTTGATACACATGCAAAGCCGTGCAGATATTGTTTTCTTTGGAATAATGCAAATGACATATCTCGAGTGATAAAGCATCCAAATATGGCTGTCAATCAGCGACTTAACAGACGTGTCAACGATCTGTAGTTGTGTACTCGAAGAAATTTCTGTAACGGATATTAACCATTTACCTAAT
Source organism: Ophioderma brevispina (assembly GCA_023653785.1). NCBI lineage: Eukaryota > Metazoa > Echinodermata > Ophiuroidea > Amphilepidida > Ophiodermatidae > Ophioderma > Ophioderma brevispina. The sequence continues at coordinate 29,688 of JAMKCH010033412.1, forward strand.
ATGCTGCCTACGAGAATAGGGTCATCAAAACTTCTTTAGAAGTTGTGAGAAGTTTGAGTATGTGTTTAGGTAGTGAGGTGTACGAAAGAGTGTCTAATGTGATGCCCCCATGGAGTAGGTGTCGATCGCCAAAATGCTACTGATGCCCTAAATGCATTGAAATATACACACACTTTAACAAATATGTTTCTATCTATATCAATCATTCAGCGAGGCTGCCTACATGACGGATGCTTTAGAACACAGTTGTCAAACGTAGGAAACTTCTGCACTGCGCTTCCATTAAACATTAATTGGCTTATAATATATGTAGAACACTGATGCAATTTCTCCGTGGACATATTGTTTATAGATGGGTGTAGATAGACCATGTTAATGCGAAGCCGTTTTGATCACCGGTAGGTAGAAAACCCACTTGTTTATATAAATATTATTATGACCAAAATTACAGCCACGTTTAGAAAGCAAAATAACCATGCATTGTTTATTATATGACAGTAGTCCTCATTATCTCTTATAATAGGTATCTGTTCTCAAACAAAACAAATTGCATTCTGAAGACCATAGAAAAAAGACCAGAGAAAAATAAACCCTCTGAATTTTCTTGCACCTCAACTACTTTTACTAATTTACTACTTTCAACACGTACTTAACAATTTGTTAAGCTCTCTAGCAATACTAAAAAATAATTATCGTTTTCAATTTGAAGAGCTGTCCTCACATTAAGTCAGTTGCAAGATACGTGTATAATGATATCGAAATGATCATGCCAAACTTTGTTCTTTTTGTACGTTTGATATTGTCGATTTTAAGTTGCTTTCTATTGTTTGTATTGCTACCTCTTTATTGACGTAATTAACATAAACAAGTATTTTGGTGCGCTATTTTGTCCCTTAAATAGCATACTAGAGTAACCTTTTTTAAAATTTCAGCAATGTAAATGTATTTAGATTATCCTATGACCCACATTTTGTAGAACAAGTCCTTTGTCAAAGGGTTTCCAGTTAACCGGCTGAGCATTCAGGATGAAACACAAAAAAAAATCGGTTTTTTGGGGACAGCCATTCTGACTCGGTACACTGATTTTTCATTTGTTCCTGTGTATGTGGTCTTTGTTGACGCACTCCATTAGTGACCAGAGTTTTGGTAAAAACATCCAACAGCATGGTGGTTTTCAGAGGAGAGTACACATACGCCCCCTACACCAAACGGATTGCGCAAGACCGTATGTGTTTTGATCAAGAGGCCACATAAGCCCCCCCCCCTTAACCCTCGTCTCCTGAGCCATGTTTTGTAACAAAGGGGGGGGGGGGTGGTTACCACCCCTGTGTATTTTTTCGTTACTACTGAACACCCGATTCCTGTAAAATTTGGTACCAAAGGATAGCTTAGAGTTTCTTCTCCATGGTAAAAATAAGTGCTAACATCCCATTATGACGTCACCATGGAGTCCCATATTGTTGAGGAAAGTACGAAAATACTGAATATAGGGTGGAAACTTGATATTTCGCATTTTAACGACTCAAAAAAAAACAACCTTATTATATCTCTAAAATGCTATCCTTATATATGAAAATAGTCATTTCCCATCAAGTATAGTCACAAAACCGCATGAAATGCTGATTTTCCTAACCTTTTGGGCGAAAATCGAATTTTCACTGTGTGTGTCTATGGAATGGCCGTTTTGCTGACATGCAAACTTTATGAGTCAGTGTGACTAATGCTAGCATTTGAACCATTTTGGGTATCGATGGAACGAGGAAGGACCTAAGCTATCTATTGGTACCAAAATCAAGGGTCTGTGATTTTCCTGTGTTTGTGTTTAGGCATGGTTGTGACTTTTTCCTCTCAGCGGGGGGGGGGGGGGGGGGGGGGGGGGGTGTTCCACCCTCCCCCCCCCCCCCCCCCCCCCATCCATTACTTTAGGGATCACCCTGTATCTTACCTATACCCCGTGGATGTTTGTTTTTGGATTAAAAGGAGTGAACATGTACATTGAAAATTACATTAAATAATTTGGCGCCAAAAGGGGGCTGTAGCAAGCCGTGTAAAACCTAATGGGGGGGGGGGGGGTGGTACCCACCCCCCCCCCCCCCCGTCGGTAGACGAGGGATATATACCAACGGGAGTGCGCAAGAAACCTTATGCACTTTTAAGTGCATAAAAAATGTTAATTCCATACAACTCACGGCCTCTGTGTGAAAAAAGAGCAAAACAGACTATTTATTTCAAGTGAGATAAGTTTCAAGTGACGACTTGGACTCAAATCATTAACCCATTTTCTGCTTACTTCAAACCATCTATGTGTATCAGTAAAGACAGAGACGATCTTCCATGGATATTACAAATAGTGACGGATGTGAATTTTCCCTGTATAAATCGTTATTCCATCTCTACAACACATCCTACGGCTGTTTTTACCCTTGAATACGCATTTGTCATCCCGCATTTTCTGCATTGGTTCATCGCAGGACTCGTCTGCTTGATTAGAAAACGGTGTTTTTCTATGCAGAACGAGTCTTAGTGGGCCTCATGCACTGAAGAGCCCATCATTTCGTGGATGTTTCCACTGACTCTTAGTTATGTTCAAGGATTATACTCAACATAGCGTTAAACTGTTGGCCTTTCATTCAAAGTAGAGACTCTGGAAAGGCACAGTTACTCTGGTTTCACGGCTACCCACACTTACGATCACTGGGTATCCGATCTTCAATGTCATTGTCGTGTCACGTCCAAGGGCATTTCCAGCATGGTTATGTACTTCCCAAATAGTCTTGAGTGCTCAACCAATACGAGATGGGGCGTATAACATCACAGTAAACAGTATTATTTACGGTGACTAACCTTTTTTCAATATCATATATATATATCATATATTATATTATAATATATATCTCATATATAGATATAATATAATTATATATAATATATATAAATGTATATATTACTATATCTAAATATAATATAAAAATCTAATAATATTTAGATAATTTATTTACTTACTCCGGATTCTGAAATAAACTGCGATATGATTTACTATCGTATCATATTTGGCTTGAAATTCAACAGAAAACCAATGTGACCTAATGCACATACTTGTTTTAGCACTGAGGCCCCCTTTGTACAAAGTGGTTTTTGCATTTGACCTCTGGAGTTTACATATGAGGTTTTTTGTCCGCCCAGTTTTATTCCGTTATCGTCTATAGAAGTACGGCGGACTATATCTGCTTTCAAACCGGTGTAAGACATTGATTCCCCCCATGAGAGAGTGGCCTAGCTACATAGCACATTACGGAATCAACCGTGACCTTGTATACAGGCCATTGGGTAGCAGTGCTGAACAATCGATGCATACCTCCTCAATGGCGAAACAATAGACAGATGGTGGTCGGACCACTCAGTCACGCGGACAGTACACACAGAAACACAATGTAAAAATTGTAAACCGGCATTATGTAAAAATTACATATTTTTATGCAAAAGCTGGTAAATATACCGGTACAACATAACATTATGTGAAAGTTATAACTCACATATTTGATATGCATTATATATTTTTGCTTATTTTATGTAAAAATTACACATCTTTTGTTAAAAGAAACAAAGAGACCTAAAATAATGTAAACCAACACATTTACATATGTGGTTTGTAACCATTATAGTAAATGCGCGGTAAAATTTTAGCCGAAGTTACAATAAAATAGTGAGTCATTCACGACCCGAGCGAGTTCGGCAACAATTGAAAATGGAGGATCTTGGAATATGGCTACCTCATGGGAGTTTGGGAATTGTGGGGACTTATATTAACGTATTGTTCTACCTCGTTCGATGCTTTTTGTGTACAATATAATCATGATTTTAGACCAGGGAAGATGAGCTGCTTATATTCGCAGGATGAGGGTGTCCATGTCGAAAGTAAGCTTTATCTCAGTCAGTTGAATCACCAGGGTCAGTACTGTAACAAAAAAGTACGTCGATTACTGTAAGCACCCATTTTTGCAATTTGAGTTTGGGCTCATACGATCCAACAGTGTTTACCACTGTAGTATTATACAGCCAACACTGTCATTTTGGTAATACTCGCCTTTCACCCCCGGGGAAGGTGCCGCAATTGTTAGTTACTTATTAGTCAAAGAAAATTGAGGTTTGAACCTGGAACAAATTGGCTATCAAAGTTTTTTTGCAACAATATGCATTTGCTTAAGGTACCTAAAAGATATACAAAATCCGAGGAATCCGAGTTGCAGAAATATGTCCTAATTGCATAAATTCAAATGGCCGCCATTTGAGGGATTTATGTTACTATCTTGAGTTTCTGAGACTCGTAGCAGAACTAATTCAAGTGTCCTATACCCAGTTTTTCAAGGTCTGTGAACACAATATGACAGTACTAATAACATAGACCATTTGTTTTAGGCTTAATTTGGCATAAATCCAAAATGCCGCCATTTTGAGGCTATTTTTGTCTGAGAGTCACAAAGAAAGTCTAATATTTTGTCGACCCATAATTACAGGTAACTTCATAAGGCCGACTTAGACAACTAATTTCTAATACAAGCAAAGCCAAAGTAAACATGATACGTCCCTAGATTCGTGGCAACTTGCCATATTATTGCACCAATATGGTAAATAAACGTAACAAATGAACATACTTCTGATTGATTTTTCATGCCATTTGCTTTGGCATGTGCTTTAAAATAATAGGAACCGGCCCCGATTTTTAGGTATAAAGTTTTTATCTTGATAGAATGGCCTTCACCCCAAAACCCCATCTGTAAACAGTGGCCGTAACAGGGGGGGCAGGGGGGCAGTTGCCCCCGAACGACTTTGAGTGAACACTTTGCAAAAATCATGCTAAATCAGCAGCCGTTTTTTAGCCCTCTGCCGGGAAAAAAATTTGGCCTTTTTACTCCCTAAGAGGGAATATTTCCCAAGACTGGGAAATTTTGCCCCCTCAGGAGGGGAAGGTCCCCTTACGCCACTGTCAAGTTTCGCACCCGATATTCAAGCTATTTTGATGCGAGAGTAAAATGTCCTTTTTTAATCCCATAGGGTACTGTGTAAAATCATATTGGTCGAACCAAAATGCGGCGCATGTTTCGCTCATAACACAAACCAACATCCTTTAGGCCTAAGATTCACATGATAAATAAGAACAATAGTGGCGTTCTTCAGATAATCAAAATTTGAACCACTTCCATTAAAATCTGGGCATAAGGCTATTAGCAACGGACCAATTGCCCTTTAAATCTACATAGCAACCATATCAATTTCGGTCATTGCTTAACCTAAATCAGGCCTATTTTTTGTACCCCCGTCTAACATCGGGGTTGTATGTAACCCCATATATTTTCACAGCAACCCCCGTTGCACTTGATTGTGCTCATTCTCATCCCAGTGATCCCAAATAAGTACCAAAATTCCCAGCACCATGCTTAAAATGACAATCAAATTAATGCACAGCGCCCTTGCAAAATTTGGCGAAATCAATTTGTGTACAAGGTTTCGGAAAATTTTATTTTTTTTTGGCTCAATAGGAAAGAATACCCAAATTTAAACTTGATTAAAAATGAGCTTATTTTAATGCATGAAACTTCTTTTTAATAGTAAATATATGGTGTATCAATTTACATTGTAAAGAATAGGAGGCTTCAACAACCACTCTCAACTTTGGCGGCTTACCCTTCCCCTGGGTAAGGTGTGGGTCCCGAATTTTTTTCAAACTAAAATGTGCACAAAGGATTAAAAACGTTAACCTAAAATCATTTGAGACACATTCACACAATTTTTTCTTTTCACTTCGAGGGGTGAAAAAACCCTGGTTAGACGAGGGTAACAACTGAAATTGATTTGACAAATATTACAATACCAAAGGAAGAGGCGTTGTTGGGAAAATAATCACCACAGTGTTTGTCAATTCCCTCAGTTTACATATAAATCTAAAGATTATATGGTTATTATTTTTTCAAAAATTAAAAAAATACAAAACATAATTATAGAGTACGATATATCTTAAAACTATGTGTGCATATGGTTGAGTTCTCTTCCAGGAAAACAACGTTTTTAAAGGTGTTTACGTCCACCTTGACCAAGGCCAAAACCACCTCAAAACTACGGATCAAACTCCTGAATAACTAGACAATACACTGTGAACTTGATTACAAATTTTAGAACAAAGTATTATTTTAATTGTGTGTTTAATCAATCAATCTCATCAAACATCGATTAGGTCCTCATAATCAAAGATCAATCTATCATAAAGTCGTTAATATTAATAAACTACTAAAACTTTACTACCTGGTTGTGCCGCGCACGCGGGCCTGCCGCAGATTACAATTAGATGCCGACCTTGCACAGAGTCCCTGGCGAATATTCCCAGCGCAAACTCCAATTTTCCAACTCGTGGGAAGTGTCCACGGACGAACTTGTCCTTACTGAAGAAACCATCTCCTAATGACTCCCGAAGCTCTGAGGTCGACTGAATATAAAGTCCAAAAGTGCTGTAGCTTGTTTATCTTTGGATAACTAGAGGCCACGAAATACGGGAACCGAACACGGCTACACAATCTGTACGAAAACTGAGTAGCTGAGACTACTATCACAATGTCCACTATAGGAAGATTTGTACTAGACTGTCACTACTGTCACTGTCAACTTGGAACAACTGGAAGTCACTATGCTGGGAAACTCTGCTAATAACTTGTATCATGATGTATGTAACTCTGACTCATCTTCTCTCACCATGGCTTTATTATCCTCTCAAACGATACTAGAAGGATCTGGTCCCCTCTCTCTATAATGAGTCATGTGCTAAATATAGTCCAGTCCACCCAAAACACACCCCCCCTCTCCTAATCTGGAAAGCCTCTATTATTCACATGTACTGCATCGATTAGGATTTCATAGCATCAGCGCTACTCACTGAACTGTGTAATTATTCACAGTGCGCCACCTATGATTCATAGAAGTTCAGTGAAGCACATTCTAATGAAATCACTAAGTCCAGGTACATTCCAGACGTTTCCCCGCTTTCTGAGCTCTTCTGATCTCTGTTCATTCTAATTGCTACAAACACACCAGTTATGCACAACGAACAGTATATTTTTATATCATGTCACTTAGACTAATTTACAATATTTTATGTGCTAATTTTGACTTAATCTTACTCAAACTGAAATAAATGCATTTGCTAATGCTTGGGGCTGTAACACCCTCCCCTTAAAGAAAGAAAGTTTTGATTGAAAAGCAAACTTTCGTTTCCCTATTTAAAGGCGCTTAACATTTTAACTTCATATATAAGTATAACAATGTTTACACTTTCCCTTTTAAGCTTACAAACCCAACTTACACAACACAACTACTTGTTTCTTATTACTACAACAATTCTTGATAAGGGGCATCTCCATCACATATCTTTGCCTTTGATGTACCTGATGTCTAGGTTGTACTCTCTTGCCAGGTCAAACTCCACCTCACCAACCTACTGACATTCTTGTTTTTCAATCCCTGGTGATTAAGGGGAGGGGTTGTGATCTGTGAAAATCGCACGGGTGCACTGTGGTGAGCCCAAATATACATTCAAATGCCCTAATGCCAAATTCAGAGCAAGACACTCCTTCTCAATAGTGGAGCAATTTCTTTGGTGCTTGTTAAACTTCTTGGAGAAATCGAATAGGCGTGTTCTATTCCGTCCTTCGTCCTTCTTGCATAAGGAACTCCCCCACACCCTATGTCACGGGCATCTATGGCCAACTTGAATTGGGTTCTGAAAGCCTGGTGCAATCAGAACCGTACACTTACTGCAGATGTGGCTTTGATTTTTTGGAAACTAATTTCACATTCCTGTCGACCAAAACCAAATTTGACATTTTTGGCTAGCAAATTTGTCAAGGACTGGCAATATCTGTAAAAGTGTGGACAAAACTTTCCTGTATAAATATACCAGGCTATGCCTAAGAATCTCTGAAGTTCTTTCCTGGGATAGGCGTGGGGAACTTCTCAATTGCTTCCACTTTAGCCTTGACAGCTGACCTGCCTTGACCTACTACAATCATGGCCCTAAATAGGTGACATTGGGCATGGCAAAACTCACTCTTGACTAAATTTTACTGTCATTTTTTGGTTTTTCTGGACAACTCCTGAAACAAGCGATGGAGCTGCCCAATTGTTGTTTCCCCAAGACTGAGTTTACACAATCAAATCAATCACCATATGGCTTCACAGCCTTCTATGTCAGCAACTAGATGATTTAACCATTCTTTGGAAGGTGTTGCCTGGTGCGTTTTTTTTCATACCGGAAAGCATAACCCGATACGAAAAGCCCATCCCGGCGTTTGCAAAAAGCCGAAATTTCTTTCTCACGATCAGTAAGGGGAACCCGCCAATACACCCCTTTAAAAGGTCAAACCTGCTGACATCTTTTGAATTTTCAATTTTGCAATGCATCTCATACGAGGTATTGGAAATGAATCAGTCATTGAACATTTATTTTACCCTTCTGAACTCTGTCACAAACGAATGGAACCATAAGGTTTTGGAACCAAAATACATTGGGAATTCCATTCACTTTTGCTTGCTTCAATTATTTGATTTTCCAACATGTACTCTAACTCTTTGTTGAGATGTTCTTCTTCATAGGATTTATCTATAATGGTGCTGTTTTATTGTGCATCAATCACCCACATCAACATCATGGTAAACAGCAGTGGTTTCTACTAGGACATCAGTAAAATTCCTCAAATTCCATGAATCAACTGCTTGATTTTCACACACTGTTTGACTTTCTGAAACGATGCCTAGTTTTTTGCATCCAATCTTTGAGCACATCTGAATTTTTGCAATTTGATTGGATAGTCAGGCTGCTTGTCATCATTGTTTTGCATTATTTACAACTTCAGATTCATGATTGTAATCATTTCTTTCCTCAGTCATGCTTACAGAGCCACTGGTTTGCACGCCATCATCATTTTGCCTTCCCCCTCTAACATACTCTTTCAACATCTTTACATGGCAACAATTGCCTACGCTTACCTATCTGGTCGTTGCCTATGTATTCCACTCATTTAACTTTGACTCTACTGTATAGCGACCATGGTATCTGGCCTTCAGTGGATGTCCATGGATTGGAAACAAGACTAACACTTGGTCTCCTGCCGAAAGACCCTACTCTTGGCATCTTGGTCATACCACTTCTTCATTTGGTCTGGGCTTGCTTCAAACTCTCCCTGGCAATGTCCATTTGCCCTATTAAGCCTATACTTAAATTTGGAACTAGTCCAAAAGGTTGGTGTCAGTTCCATCATTCTGCCATGTTTCTCCCTTTAGAGTTTCAAGGGACGGCGAACTGTACGCCCAAAACTACATCAAAGGGACTGAACCCTAGGGTTTCCTGAACTGCTTCCCTTTCAGCAAACAATAACAATAACTTTTCCCTCATCCCAGTCCTTCTCAAATCAACAGTAAGTCCTAATCATATTCCTTCAGAATTTATTGAATCTCTCTCTAACGCTCCTTGGGACTCTGCATGGTAGGCCCTGGACATTACTGTTTCTATCCCTAACTCATACACCACTTGCTGAAATAGGCCCAATGTGAATTTGGACCCCTGATCTGACTGAATTGACACTTAGGTATGCTACAAGAGTGAAAAACTTGTCAAAGCCTTTACTAACGGTTTGAGCCTTATATTCTTAAGGTATTGCTTCAGGGAACCTGGTAGAGGCACACATGCTAGTAAGTAGGTACTGATTACCAGACTTAGTCCTAGGAGAGTCCTACCAGTCAACTATGAACCCTACTAATGGCTCTCCGAATGCAGGTATCGGTTTCAGAGGAGCGGTGCGGTCTTTTCTGATTAGGCTTGCCAACGACTTGACAATATGACAAGATCGACAGTTTCCCGAACATCCTTACGAAGTGTAGGCCACCAAAAGTGTTTCAAAATCCTATCATGTGGCTTCTTGACTCTAAATGTCCTGCCATAAGACATCCTGGGCAATTGCTGATGACTTCCCTGTTAATACACCTTGGGACAACTACCTGATGAACAACTTTCCACTCAATCTTGGCCCGGAGCACCAGGTGGCCTCCATTTCCTCATCAGCACACCATGTGCTTTTGTAAACACACAAGACGCGTCCCGCAGACTCCTGCAGGGTTACTACTGCCCTTTTGACTAAGATTCTTGAGTGCAGGATCATTCTCCTTTTCAAGAACTAACTTATTATAACTTAAGGGATCATCAACATTATCCCTACACATGCAACTGCTCACGAGTCTAACTCTCTGTTTTGGAGAACCTATCTCCCCCGAGAGGAAGTCGACTGGTTCATCTTAATTTTGTCATGACGTGTCCTCTAAATCTACCTTAGGCACAAGGTCTCCTCCTTCCTATCACATTTGCTTCAAGCTGCTTGTTCCTATCCATACTCCTAGAACTGCACAGCTGGATAGACTGTACTATTCTTATCCTCACTTTCTATTTCTGTTGCGAGGGATTGTGGGTAACATGGTTCGGGAGGTACTTTCCCGCCTGCCAAAAATCATTCCCTAATACCTTGAAACACCTTTGACTGAATTTCAGGCCTTACCTCCTACTATGCGGTACCTGAGACCATCAGACTTCAAATCACCTTGTGAAGAGGGACACTAATAATATCCATACCTATAACCTTGGATCAAAGCATCCTCACCTGTTGCACTACTTCACTAAAGGGCCATGACCCCTCAAATTACGACTGGGCCCAACATGTATCACGCATGATCTTTAAGGTTTTTGTGACACTTTGTCACCATCAAGCGACACTGAACCCTCCAAAACAATGGTTCAAAGTCTTCCTAACCTTCTTCTACCAACAGCTTTTTCTGTTTAATCGCCTGGGAACTAACTTGTGCTCTAATGGACACAGCACAACCTGTGGGAGCAACTTCTGCTTCATGGCCATATGCTTCACCATCAACTTCCAACAGCTTGCCATAACATCACCTGGAATCCTTAGATATATATGTGCAAGTTAATATCTGCCTAAAACCATTCCCCTGACTTTGGTTTGGCACTAGAAGGACCTTATTCCCCTGACTGGAGGAACCTGACTGACTGTTCCCTTCTTTAATAGTACCATGACTTTGAATGATCTACTTTGGTAGGCCTATTTGGTTTAAAACCTTGTATTTCTGACTTGACTTATTAAGGCCCACCCTATATTGCTGGAACTCAACTTAATGTGGAGGGCGTATCATTCTGCTATTGTTGCTTGCCTGCAATTTTCAGAATCTTGATATCGCGTTCATCCAAATGAGTTTTTAAATATCGGCATAATGTAACTGTTTGACCTGCTCAACTAAAACCAACTGCCTAAGTTGATAAAAGTCTTGTTTCACCTCCTGGAAGTGAGCCACCTATCCAACGTTTGTCTGATCTCTAGCAAACTCGACATGAGTTTGAATCTTCAAGTTTTTGTCGCACCCCGAAATTTTTGCCTATACGCCTCAGGCACTAACTCATATGCCTTAAGAATAGGCTGCTTTACTACTTCATACTCACTGCACTGATCAATTTGATAGGGACTAGTAGATCTCTCTAGCTTTCCCCAATAAACCAGTCTGAAAGCAATGTTGTCCATTCTCTTTAAGCCGACTTCATACTTTCGGCAATCTTCTCGAGTGCAAAACTACTTGTCAACTCTGTTTCCCAATGTTGGAACTAATTTGATGTTTCTGGTGGCATCAAACCTGAGTGTGAGAGCCTGATGTGCCCTTTTCTAACTTTTCTTGTTCTAATTTGTTTTGGCTTCAATTTCTTCTGCCAATTTCATTCTTTCTCCATTTGTAACCTATCTCTTTTTCCTTTTGTTCCAATTTTAATCTGTCCTCTTTTCTTTTTGTTCCATTTGTAATTTGGCATCTTCCGTTTTTCTTTGTTGTTGTTTAGTGCCTTTTCTAATTCATAGTTTTTTCCTTCTCTAACTCCCGCTCTAAGCCACCTTAATCTTGCCTTTCCCTTTCCCAACCTTCCTGTTCCCCCTCCTCCTTTTCTAACTTTTGCTGTCCTAAACAACATTCTTGTCCTTTCTTTCTCTTTCCTTGCTTTGTAATTTGGCCATTTATAATTGCATTTGCATCTCCAACTGTTTTTTCATTTCAAAGCACATCTGACTCATCCTGATTTTCCACTAAATTTTTTCCAAACATTCCTCGCCTAGTAAATCTTCCTCAACAAACGGGTTTATTACTGGTTTTTAATTAACTGTTTTCTCATGGAATGCCTAACTTCCATCGCATATACTTGGCCAAATCCATTAAGGTCCGGCTTTTTGAGTACATCACAAACTTCTCCCACGTAACATCTTAAACAAACTCCTCTGCCGTTAAACCTGCATCGTGTATGAAACACTCTGTCAAAATAACAATTATATATCAACCGATATCAAAGTTCAAAACACACCTCAAAATTTGGTTAATATTTTAACTGTTTTTTTACAGTTAATTCCCGGACGAGCCCCCCATTTTGTTACGGTCATCTGACCATGGCCAAACCACCCTCAAACACTACGGATTCACACTCCCTGAATAACTAGACATAACTGGTGGAACTTGATTACAAATTTAGGAAACATAAGTATTTTTTTAATTGTGTGTTTGAATCATCTCATCAAACATCGATTAGGTTATCAATAATCAAAATCCATCTTAATACAAGTCTTAAGTATGAACGACTAAACTTACTACCTGGTGTGTGCCGCGACGCGGGCTGCAGCAAGATTACAATTAAGATGCCGAACTTGCAAAGCCTCCTGGCGAATATGCCAATCCGCGCAACTCAATTTCCAATATGGGACGTGTTCCCGGACGACTTGTCCTTACTGAAGAAATACCAGCTCCTAATGACTCCCGAAGCATGGAGGTCGACTAAATATCAAGTCCCAAAAGTGCTGTAGCCTTGTTCCTTGGATAACTCAGAGGCCACGAATTACGGAAACCGAACACGGCCACACAATCGGACGAAAACTGATGGAGCTGAGACCTACTATGACAATGCCACTATAGGAATACAATGTTTACTGTCACTGTCAACTTGGAACAACTGGAAGTCCCTATGCTTGGAAACTCTGCTAATAACTTGGAGCATGATGGTATGTAACTCTGACTCTCTTCTCTCACCAGGGCTCTTATATCCTCTCAAACATACTCGAAGGATCTGGTCCTCTCTATATGAAGTCATGTTCTAAATATAGTGCCATTACCTCGAATCTGTAAATGTCTCTACCATTCCACATGTTCTGCATAGATTTAGGATTTCAAGCAGCTACTCACTGACTGTGTAACTATACAGCGCCACCATGATTCAGAGAAAGTTTCATGAAGCACATTCTATGAAATCACTAAGGTCCCAGGTAAATTCCAGAAGTTTCGTCCTCCTCCTCGCTTTTCTGAGCTCTTCTGAATCCTTCTGGTCATTCTATTTGGTTACCACACACCAGTTCTGCACCCGACCAGGTATATTTTTATATCCATGTTACTTAGACTAATTGACAATATTTTATGTGCGAATTTATAACTTAATCTTACTCAAAATGAAATAATCATTGCTATTCTATTGGGCTGTAACACAAAGGTCCTTGCTTTGCTTATCCCTGGTTCCATTTTATCACTATACTGATAGTGTTTTTCAATTAATGTTAGAATATAACGGTGGAAGATTTAGTTTGGTGTAGGATAATTACATAAGGGAAACAGATTTAGAGGTAGACTAGAGCGGCAATCGTTAAGGGTTTTAACAACATCTGTTTGGAGAGGCACATTTGCATCCTCTTTCCAAAAATTATAATTCACTTTAACAATACCCTACCTCAAATTGTGGAAGTGTTTTCAGTAAGGGTCTATTTCATTATCCCTACGTGACGCAAGGGTTTTCATCTCCGTTAGTTGGTCCAAGGGGGGTGGGGGGGGTCCATGGGACCCCCCTGAGGAAACCCTTTCCCGAGGAAATTTTTGTACGAAATTAGGTCATATACACACCAATCAGCAATAAAATGGGCGAAAATTGGGCACAAAAGACAGAAAATCAAATGAGCCTTGCGCTTTACAATAAACTTTTTTTTGAAAACTTATTTCATTCTGTGATATCTACTCTAGAAGACCCAATTACATATTTAACACAAAACTTGCAGCTTTAGAATCCTGTATTGTTAACGGGTGTTGCAAAATACCAACACGTCTTTTCCCAACGCGTAAAGCGGCCCGCGTGAAAACAAATTTTGCGGGTCCCTAGGACCCCCCCTGGTCCACTTAAGTGTTATGTCTGATAGTTTTTTGGCCATTGTGTCCCTTTAAATGGCAACTTAATAATGATCCGTGTCTTTGATAACATAAGTATGGACACCAAATGAAATGTTCAAATAGCTCATTCAAAAAAATTCAACAGAATGCAGCCATTTTGGAATTTATGCAATAAGGCTTAAAACACTCATCTCATATTACGATTAACATTCTTATTGAGATCGTAGACCCCCAAAACATGGGTAAACACACATTACATCCCTAGGATCCTCGGATCATGAGTTATGGACAAAAGTCCTTTGAAATGGGGGCGCATTTTGAATTTTATGCAAATTAGACAATATTTCTGCACCCGGATTTTCTCGGGACTTTTAGTATGGGTCATTTTGGAATACACTTCAAAGAAATGCATTGTGAAGAAAAAAAACCTTTGATAGCAATTAGTTTCTAGGTTACACCAAAATTTTCATTATCTTCCTTGGCATTATTATACTGTGTTGTTTTTTTTTTTGAGCTGAATAAAACTTGTTGAATTCTTGTCCATATACTAAAGTGTCTGCCCGTGAAACTATTTTGTGTGAATTATTTTCCTATGTAAACATTTTACATAATTGTGTGCACATGTTACATAGTTTACATGTAAGCATATTTACATAATTGTGTTCAATATTTTACATAATGTACATGTAAAAGATTAACAATAATTGAGTCAAATATTTAACAAAACATAAATCAATGGAAAGATTCATAATTCTGAACAAACTTATTACATAAATTATGATGTTTTAAGTTTTACATAATGATTTGGCAAATGTTTACACAACTGATAATACATATTTAAGTGCACTTTTACATAATTAATGTGTACATTTTTACTTTTACACGTTTTCCAATAATTGGTGTCCATCAAAAATTATGGTGTTCTGTTTTACATAGTAAAACAGCGAATATTTTTACACCGGCTGTGTAATTATTTCTCTGGTGTGATTCGTTTATGACACCGGCACCTAAACTAGGCGTCAGAAAATCTGCTTAAAATAGTCCCAAACACGATTCATGTGCGGCATTCCTTCTCCGATAAAGTGTTAAAAACCGGGTTGTTTCGTGTCGCTCACGGGCATCACAGTTAAGCTTATTTTCCCTGTTAAGATGGAAATTTGTTAACCCTGCGTCTGCCGACGGGGGGGGGGGGCTCAGGGTTTTTCCCCGGGTTTGCCTAAAAAAAAACCCCTTTTTGGGGGTGCCAAAGTATTTTAAAGTAATTGTCAATTGACATTTACGCTCATTTTCATCCAAAACAAACATCCACCGGGGTATGGGTACGATCATGGGTGTCCAAAGTGATGGCTAGGGGTGGCAACCCCCCCTTCGGGAGAGAGTACCAACATGCCTACACAACACAGAAACATCACATTGATTTGACACCAATAGAATGCTATGGTCCCATCTTCCATTGATAACCAAAATGATTACCACATGCCTACATTCCGTCACAATGCGTCATATAGTTCGCATTATTAGCAAAATAGGTAAATTCAATTTTTGCCAAAAATGTAGTGAATACCGATTTTCAGGCGTTTTTTTATATAATGAGGCCTTTGTTTTTTTTTTAGTGATTAAATCATGTTTTTGAGTCACTAAATTGGAAATAAATCAATTTCAACCCTATATTCAGTAGTTTTCATACTTTCTCAACATATGCGTCATAGTGAGTCCTAATGTGGATTTTTGGTACTCTATTCCTGATACCAATGAAAGAGAAACTCTAAGCTACCCTGTTGTAACAAATTTACAGGAATCGATTGTTTCGGTAAAGAAAATAACGGGGGGGGGGGGGGGGCTCGGGAGTTTTTTGTTACAAAAGTGGCTCAGGTAGGTGAGGGGGTAATATAATAATACTTAGGGTTAATTCTTTCAAATGACCCGAATGAAGTTGATAACCGACCGGCGCGAGGGGAGTATCAAGCATTAAGGCTTAAGATGCATAATTCTTCTTATCGCAGTTTCCACATCCCAACTCCGTCTTTAAAATGTGGGCCCTCCCTTGCTCGTTAAACAACTCTTAGAGCGCATTCCCCAAAAAAGGCAATTCGCTTTTATGTAAAAGTATAATATGGTTTCATGGTAATTTAAATTACAAATAATGAAACCATTTCGCGTTCAAGGCCTACAATACCGCTTTGCAGAAGGATGTGCTCTATATTATTTAGCAACATTATATACGTGATTCTGGTTTTTTTTTCTTGGTGGGGGCCTCATGTTTGCATTTTTAATTTTATATGTTTACAAGTTTTATATTCAACCTTATATTACAAAAACAACAACCCCCAATTACACACATACCATACTACCATTTCGTGTCAGTCTTGGCAAACACGCCTTTCATGTTGAATCTTGGCAAACCTTTGGCAAATGTTCACTGCGCTAGGGAGTTATCAACCACAGCATAAGTAGGAAACCCCTCCACGTATACACTACGGCGGTCCGGTCATTACGTAAGTCCTGTTTCTAAAATTGAAAAAAAAAAGTTTTGTTTCTAAATTGAAAAACAAGTAGCGTTTGAAAATACTCAAGACTGGAATAATACCGAAAGGCCTTGTGGGGAAAATGATGCTCCCGTAGAGATTACGTAGCACAACCGAAGTTCCCGCAAAAACGTTCATTTTCCTCGCTAGTTTCTAAGGTTCAGACCCATTCTACTATATTCAAAACAAAACTAGTAACGGACCCTCTGATACAAACCTCCCGGGAACCCCTTCGTTTCCGGAGATATTGGCTTTAGTTTCATTGGCATACATTCGCTATGACGGACCTGATAACGTTATCTCTCGCGCAGTACTAATTTAGATATATCTTTTCGTAGTCCCTGTGACACATACTACACACTTTCTGGACTCGTGTCAGCTAGCGTTGATTCTGCTTTTTTGTAACATTGCGTCACTGGAGATTGCGCAAAATACTTGACCTATCGTACGATTTACGCACCAAAATATTCTACTCAATTGTCTATTTTTAGCTGACTAGTTTATTATATAGGTTTATTTTTGGAAAAAGACGACAAAACGTGAAACTAACGGAATCCTAACAAGCATGTTTCTTCTCATCAGCTCTTATCAGCTGGCCCAATTCTCGATTGCGGCTGTCAAGTCCTGCCACACGCAGGCTTACAAAAAAACTAGTAAGGCTTAAGGGGTCTTTTTTCAGGAACCCATTTTCTACCATCATATTGAACACCTGATTCGTTGATTTTGCGATATCCAAGGTACCGGCGCAACCGTGTTTTCATTCCTTTTTGTTTTTTTTCAAGCTTAATCGCAAGACCTTTTACTCAGTGCGTTTGGCTGCTGGGTAGTCCCATGACGTAGCGCATTTAAGAATAGCCGTGCCAATGATCGAGCTGATACGGAATAGGTTGCGCTGTGTCCCAGCACTAGAAATATCTATGGGAGCGTAAATGGTGTGCATACCACATATAGCGCGTCACGGGCCAAATGCTTTAAACATTGAGATTGCGGCCATTGTGTTGTATTCCTAAGTCCCCCGCTTGTGTAAGAACGGTTATATATCCAAATCTAGTCAGCATAAGCTAATAGGTATTGGGTATTGTTTAAGAACGAGCTGCCTCATATATCCTCTTTCTAGCTTATTCAGTGACAAAGGTCCATCTAGGCGTCACTTACACGCTCAATGACAAAGCGCTTGCAACTCTCTTCCTGTTTCTTCTTCAGTTAAGTAATAAAATGGTCATTTAAATGGAGCCAACCTCTGTGAAATGTGGGGAACTTTGAAAATAGGGGTGGGAATTGTACAAGGTACATTTGAAATAAAGTCACACTTGTGTTTTTAAACATGTACACTAATGTATTTTTGTCTCATTATAAGATTAAAAAATGATAGTTTGTCCTAGGTTCCGACCTTATGTAACCGTACACCCTATTAGGTTTCAAGTTCACCCTGGGGTAAACGTTTTCACATTGCTCGATTTCGTTGAAACTGGTGTCACTTGTTCGTCTTGCCTTATATTACAATGTTGGCATTTGGTTCGGATTCATGGGCAAAATATACAAGGGTCTACAGGGGCTATGGGGTCACCAAACTTGACCCAAATTGAATCAGAGCTGTCACCCAAGAATTGAAATGAATTCTGCTTAAGTATGACCAGGGCAATAATTTGTCCTTTAAGCTTCCAGTATGGCAAAATTGTGTGGTTCAACATTTTATACGTTTACCCCACAAGATATGTTACGTGAAAACTGCATAAAACATACATACGTTTCTTTTCCTTTTGGTGCAAATAAAAAGTTTTATGTCGGGGGTGCAGGGGAGTGTATTCCCTAATGGGAACAAATCATTCCCGTATACCAGTTCCATTGGAATGACTCCCGTTCCCACATCATATTTTATTATATTAGTAACATCTGTACTGTTAAGGGGATTTTTTTGGTTCACGTCTCATTATGACGTTAGGGGGAAATACAGTCCCCTTACTTAACTCTGTTATACGTAATATGGCAGCGTGCGCTTTATTAATTAATAACATGATATGAATATTAATTATGAAAAATATTTCTTATTGTTTTATTATTATCACAAGCTCGATTGGGTCAAATTTATTAAATATTTAATTATTTTGCTTAAAGGTTCTTGTTCAGATCGTCCTGGGACCCCTTTATTTACAACCCGGAGTAGTCACAATTTTGATATCAGATGATGGCTGTTCGTTTTTAATCATTATCATCCTGAAAATTTCAAGCTTTCAAATCCATTCTGTTCTCCTATACTGAAAAACGGTCGTTTTAATGGTTAACCATCAATTTATCACAGTAGTGAATAGGGCGTTTGCACTATGATTATCGCATCCGAGCAACAAACCTCCTGTTTTGTTTCCCAAACGTACCGGGTGGCCTGTGTATACGAGTGTCAGGCTCTCATACCAGTAGATAACCCGATACACAAAATCGAAACAATCATCATTTAAAGGGTCGAGGTAATTTTGATCAGAACAACAATTTCCGTATATATTTGATTGTTTTGATCCTCATGGCGCTACGTGTAACTTTATTTTGCTATCACTATTTATCTATTCTTCAATTATATAGAAAAAAAAAACTAAATTTGTTTTTGCACTGGCTTCAAGATATTGTTTCGCAGTTAACGAGAATAATGTTTATATACATCTGTGTAACGCCGAATTTCGCCTTTACCAAGCCGAATTGGGGTGCTTATTTTGGATAAACATTTTGAATTTTTTTGAATCCTATTTGTTATACACCACTAACCAGTTTGCCGTAAGGATAAAAATTCTTGGGTGGACTACTTTCTTGCATGGCATCTGGAAAAAGGGCTTTTAAAATGTCTGAAATTGTACTAGTTATATTAAGAAAGTGATGAAATTTCATGATTGACATGGTAGACTTGGTATCTTTCTCAAACTAAGCCGGCATTTGGACAGTGATTTTGAGTTTTGAGGAACATTACTCCGCGGTCATCAATTTTACATCGAATTGCAAATTACTAGCTTTAACGATTATATAGAATCTTTGTTTTGGCCGGTTGACATCGGGGGAGTTTGGTGATTCGGAACTAAAAATTTCTCTGGGTCTCAATATGTTCAAAAATTTGTTATTTGTGATTTCACTTGTACTTTGGGGTGATGTGTTGTTTTTTTCTCTGTGGAGAGTTTTAAATGTGAACTCAACATGCTCAAGTTGCCATTTTTCCCGATAGACTACTGTGTATAAGTGATTTAGTGGTGTTTAACCTATTCCCTTCCACAATGATGCAATATTTTAATACAGGGCATGTAAAATTGGGAATAGTATACCATATGTACAAGCGCCTTTCGAGAGTCGTAGTACATTCTGACAACTCATAGAGGCGTAAATACCTAGGGATGGGGGATATACCCCCCAATCTTTTGAATGAGGGGGGATGGTCAATACGACAATCCCCCACTGTTGATGGCCGTCCATGCGTTTTTGACCAAACATAACCCTAGTTTTTACCATTTTCAGTTTAAAAATGAGTAAATTTTACGCGCGCATTTTGTTCTAATTACAATCACATTGAACTATATATTGGGGGTACCTAAACCAAGTGTCCTGTGTTTCTTGTGTTGTGTTAGGCAAGGTTAGTACTTCTCTGCCGAGGGGGGGGGGTTGTTACCACCCACCCCACATCAATTCACTTTTGGATCACCCTGTATCTTACCTAGATACCCCTGGTTGGATGTTTGTTTTTGGATGAAAGGAGCGTACATGTCATTGACAATTCATTAAATAATTGGCCCCCCCAAAAAGGGGTTATTAGCAGAGCGTTAAAAAACCTGGAAGGGGGGGTGGTAAACCACCTCCTTGGTAAACAGGGTTAGATGTTTTCGGCCATATTTTGTTGTAAATGACTATACAACCACTATATTGCAATATTATTTCCGTGTATTAAAGATCCCAACTATTCTTAAAAATTAACCTCTTCTTTTAATAATTGTAAAATGCCACAGGTAAAAACAACATGACAGAACGGGTTTAGAAAATTTGTCGATCTGAAAAGTAGTGTCACCTTGGCGATTTCTGCAATACAAACTTACAGTTCCTAATATTACGTTTAAATACCTATCTAGAACGTTATAGGTACTTTTTCTGTTGACATAGCAGGCAAGTGACTACACATTTCAGTTATGAAGGTTTTATGTTATTAAGTATAAATGTAGATTTTGTCTCTTGTGGCAAGGTAAACGACACTGTTTAGGGCAAAGGTAAACCCCACTTCTACGTCTGGGTTAAAGTGTTATTTTAATCAACGTAAGGATAAAGCCAATTTCGTTTCGGCCACCAAGATAATTTGCTTCTTTCTCTTTTTTTCGTTTTTGTATATGCTGTGGGGTGTGAAAAATGGACCATTAATGATTAAAATGAGGCAATGTTCACCATGTTCTTGTAGAATTTTTTACAAATGCGGATGTGGTAGTACTTTTACAACACTACTAATCTGATTAGATGTACTCATGGTGGAAGTTAATGCCCCAAATATTAAACCAGACAGATGCAGAAACCGAAATAATACAAATTTGCAATTGTACTAAAGCATTGTGTTCAAGACAGCAGAAACAATTGCCTCGCTTTTTCTTGGTTCATCTAAAACACATATCTAAAACATCCGGTGGGGGGGGGGGTTATCGAACTCAAAATCGACTTTCAAGTTTTTACTACAGAACAATAATTTTCCGACTCTATTTCTTTCAATTTGGTAAATTTTTGGGAATACCATTTTTTCATAAAAATAATAAAATTCATAATTCAAAAACTCAATTTGGGCTAGTTTGATATCATATTAACACAGCTCTTGTTTGCCTGTTTCAAATATGCCCTCATTTCATATTTAACTTCGTGCTATTCACCAAACGGCTTCAATAGTTAAATTTGCCACTTTAATCTGCAAGAGTTATTTTTATTTTTACGTTTGTAGCTATTATGTTGGCTTTCTAGATACTTCCGTTTTTGGCAACACATTCAAACATTCGCTGTTTTTGTAAACAGAATGGTTTGGCCATTTCATATTATTATTTCATTTGGTTTGTGGCATAATATGTGCCTGGCCAGTCACGCTTCATTTCTATTTCGTACCGCTGTTGGCTACAATGGGCATACAGCACACTTGTCAAAGGCGTTCAGCCAGAGCGGGTGACAACTGTACAAATGCCCATGAACAATTTCGATATCGATGGTGATAGCGGCACCATTTTCGATAAGCACATAATTAATTATGCCTAAACGTATTCATGCCGTAAACCGGGGGAGACGATAAGCGTAATCGCGCCACGCACGACTGGGCAACTAATAAGCTCCAGATTTCATGCAGATCAATGTGCAGTACGCATCCACTTTCTGGATCGAGAGTCCCATCCCGATTTATTTAGGACCCTGGTTCAGCTCGAAACGTTGTGTATACTAGTGCATCCCCCAGTGTGTGACATTTGACCTACAACGTGTTATCTTTTTGTACCTCAGAAGTTGTTTCGTTGCTCCAGGTCGTGACCTTTAACCCAATTGTTTGGACGGACATGCAGATCTCGTTTTTGAGTATAGATAAGGTTTGTAAAATTATAATCAAGCACTGGGTAGAGTACACCTCTATAACTTACGCTACCATTAGGTGATCTTTTTCTAAAACTAGAACCACGTATAACCATATATATTTGTGGATATATCCATTAATTATTCCCTTATTAATATCATTATGTGTTAATTTTTATTGAAATGACCCCTCGAGTATGGGTACCATTCAATTAAAAACCATCATAGAGAACATGGGTTAAAGTAGTGCGGCTCTATGGAACCCCACTTGTCCACGAACGGTGCATTGACCTCTTACTGTTACTTCACAGTTATACAAAAAAGCAGTTTAACAGAGACCTCGCTCACAGTCAGATACAAAAACGCACAAAAGCTGAGTATCACATCAGTTTCCCGGTATATTATCAAGCTGGAAACCTTGCAGAAAGATCTCTCAATCTTTATTTCCATCAAATATAATGTACAATATAAAAATATACTCGACACCATGGAGGAGGTGGAACAAAATCCAAAAAGACCTGTAAACGACACCTCCTAAACGAAAAATAAATAAGTTACCTGGAGAAAAAAAAAAATGTTTTTTTTGTTCACACCGCAACCATCAGCACACTAACGGTAAACACCCACCACTACACCCCCCCCCCCCACACACCAAGACACCCCCAAGAAACCGCACGAGTTGCTTAGGATTACGTGTGGGACAGCAAGACAAATAACGACAAAACCAAAATTTTTAGCAACCGTTTAAATCCAAAAAGATAATCACACATCCAAAGCTCCCAAATAGAACATTATCATATTTTTTCTGTTTTCTAAAGTGATATGTAAGGTTTTCGATGATTTGATACTGGTTTGGTAAGGATTCCAAGATATGGTCCTGCTGTCCTACGAAAAAACACTTTTTGATTGCAAAATCTGTGTTTTTTTTCGGTTATAAATTATGTTTGGCCAAATCTTGTTTTTATAGTTCATGAATATTAGCCCTTTTAGAGAAATACTTATCAAAAAACATTTGTACAAGTGGTAAAAAGGTGGATACTTATGCAATTCTACTTATACATGTCCTAACTTTAATACTTTGTATTGAAAAAAAAATTTTCGGTTTTTTTGTTTTTTTTAATTACATATAATTCTTAAAGCACGTTCTGTAGTTTAATAAATTTTTTTTTCCAGTAGGCTTTACATGCGTTTCCCAGTCAAGTACACCCTAATTTAAATGTATGTAAAGATTAATGTGTAATAAAGGGAACGCCATATACAGTTGCAGGTAACAAAATGTTTCCAATTTGTTATTATGCCAATATTTCGATAATACCTTTGATTTACAATCGATATGGTGTTTTCCATGTCAGGTTTTCATCGATCAGGACACCTAGAAACTTTGTATTTTCAACACGTTCAAGATTTGTACCATCTAAGACCAAGATACTCCGGAACATAATAATTACATATGATGCAGTTCCCAATTGTTACCCATCCTTCTACTGTGAAGGGCGCCATGTTACTTGAAAAAATTGCATGGATATCGATATGATTCTAGACCTAAAGGATAGAATGGTGACTTTGTATTCAAATCGTACACTTCTATCGGAAGAGTTTATGCAGTCAGGCAATTTGCAATGTTACAAACCAAAAATACAATAAGGGTGAGTCACGAAGATATAACCCGATAATACTCTGCTCTGAGGGTAATTCATGCTTTAATTAACAACTAATGCAGCTAGCCCAAGCAAGAAAGAAATCCCACAGGAATAAGACACACTTGATGCCTACTTTATTTATTTATTTACTTTTTGGCCAAAAAAGAAGCTTATGGCATCGGCTATCAAACAGCAAAAAAACATCACCTTTACAGGAAATCAATAAACATACCAAAACGCACAAAAGCATATACACAAGGAAGCAGGAGAGAAAACAACGAAATTATTAAAAAAAAGATAGACTAGTTATAAATCTACTGCTGTTTAATAGTCCGATGACCATTGCAATGGTAGATTTTGGTATTGCATATCTGTACGTTTTATGGCTTTTGCCTCCTCGATTTTTTTGTATATGTCCATATGTCCTTGGGTTCGTTCCCGAAACTGAGTCGTACATCTACGTGCATACTATGTCATTCCTAACTGGACCAATTGTCCAAACACTGTGTACGGTATAAAAGGTTCCTGCTATGTGGGACAAATCTGCATGAGTTTTACACGCAGGGTTACGACGCCACGATTTTGGGGAACGGGCCCCTGGAGTATATCTTGGTTTAGGCCCTAACGGGGGGAAATGTGAGTTAAAGTCTGACTCAGAGATTTCAAAATATTATTTTTTTTGTGTCCTAAGGAAAAATAGTCCAACTAGAAACTAAGATAGTAACCTAAATGGCCAATTCCGAAATTTGAGATGAGATTTTTCGTTTTGCATGCAGTAAACATTTTATGTGTAGTAATTACTTCCATAGGATACTGTGTATAACAAAATTCGGATCCGGAATTTTAAAACAAGTTGTGATTTTTCTATATGAAGGAATTCGATTTAAGCTTAGCAATTTACAAACAGTGATTAGTATATGGACAAGCCTTATGTAAAACATGCAAAAAACACGATTTTTTTTGGAAATTGAGGTGGCGCCCTCGTCAGGAAATCTCTGAGTTCGGCCTTTAAGGAGTTTCTGGTGGAACGTCAAGAGTTAATTGCTCACGGCTACCACGTTGCCTAGGTCATACCCAAATCGAGCAATGCAGTATCTTAGTATCATAACTCATTGTCCTACAAGATGTGTGGGATCATTTCAAGCTCATTGCTCTGATACTGAGTGACTTGATATCAATTTACCCCCTGTACTAATTTACTTTAACCCCTTATTTTACAAAGTTCCCCACATTTCCCAGAGGTTGGGACCGAAAAAACTGAGTCGCCAAACTTCAAACTATAGAAAAACTCTCCAACTTCTTCCCTCCTCCCCCCCAAACTTATAGCATGGGATTTCTCGTTTTATAACACCCTACGATGAATATGTTGATGAAACGCCAAAAGGTCATCAACTTGGCACGAAATCCTCAAAGCAAAAACAGTACGAATTTATAGACGAAGGTAAATTCTTTCTGTCGCGTCTCAAGTGTTTAAATGATCTGAGTTGGTGCTGCCCGTAATTTTATTTGATTGGCCTGCCTCAAGAAAGGTTGTTATGTAATCAAGTAACAGCAATGCATTAAGGCAACGTCAATGAATGGTTTTAAATGAACGGCTGTCGATCTGATGGATCTTCAGTGCTGTTGACTGTATGTACACAACATCTGATCATTGTACCAACGAAATTCATCATCATCAGCCTCATCACATCATCATCATCATCATCATATCATCATCAATCACCATCATCATCGTCATCGTCATCGGCCTCAATCGTCATCGTGCATCGTCCGTCATATCGTGATCGTCGTCGTCATCGTCATCGCCCATCGTCATCATCATCCATCTTCATCATCCATCAGCATCGATGTTATCGTCGTCCCGTCATCGTCGCATCGTCGCCATCGTCATCGTCGTGATCGTGTCGTCATCATCTTCTCGATCATTATGATCGGCAACGGCGAACGACAACGAGAAACATCAACAACACAAAAAGAAACAAAGCAGCTCCGTGCAGTGTCATAGGGGAGCAGTATCTCAAGTCAATTCGCACTGAACTCGAAAGTTGAGTACATATAGGATTCTTTTTGATATATGAAAGATTAATATTTGAAGTCCCCCCAAAAGATTTTTTTGACAAGGTTTTACACTTACCATTTTAAAAAAACAATAGGCTGATTAACATAAAATTTCATATTTTTTTAAACACTTGTACTTTTACAAAATCTGCTCTAACTTAAAGACGGAAGTATCTTTTAACATGCGA
>JAMKCH010033413.1:0-37806 GCA_023653785.1 Ophioderma brevispina
TTACTTCCTGTAGTGAAACCTTCCCGACTGGCCAAGCTTGTATTGAGTCGGATGAACAGATTACTTCAAAGGTCCAATCGAGCGGCCCTTGAAGTTCCCAAACAATGAGCCGGTGAATGAGGGTAATCGTGGGTAATCGGATTTCAAAATCGAGCCATCTTCTTCTTTCTCACCTTCTCTGGGAAAAGGAAGGATTGTCATTTTATTTCTTTGAGAAAAAAGACTCTTTCTTAAAGCCACCATCAGTATTTTTTTCCAAATTCAAAATGCCCATTTTGTCTCTAAATTGCTAGTGTTATGCCATATCAACACCTTATATTGCTATTCTTTGTGAAAAACAGACACTTAAGCATTTTAAAGTGGTCTTGAAGATGCCATTTATGAATGTTTTGTTGGCTAATAAAAGTCGGATCCCGACTTTTATTAGCAAACAATGCAGAAAAATAACCATTTCTTGACAAATACAGCGCGTTAAGCTAAGCCATTTACAGGGTGTTTTACTACAACCATTTCCATTGAGAACATTTCCATTGAGTGTTTTACTACAACCATTTCCATTGAAGAAATCGCTGATTATCTCATAGCCAAAATTCAGCACCGTCACAGTTGTGGCTTAGGGTTTGGAGACTGGTGGCTAGCCTACTGTTAGACATGGTTCCCTTGTGTAGGCTTCACTACATGGGCCGAATCCAATTTACCTTCTCAGTCTATAATGCCCATTGGTTCATCCGTTTACTCTCCAAATTTCGATTCGATCCGAAGCTTATTTTAGACATCGAATGGCGGATGCATCCACCCAACTTACTTTTGGCGTATGCTTTCCCATCAGGCACCCTCCCTGACCTTGAAGACAGATGCGTCCAAGCTCGGATTGGGCATATTTTCAGACTGACAATGTCATTCAGGTGAACACCAACCTAGGCCCGCCAGAACTTCAACGTGCTGGAACTTCTGATTCTGGCACTTCATGGTCTGTGACACCATTTTCACAGCCAAACCCTTAGTCCGCTGCGACAACAGAAAGAGGGCGGAACAAGGAAACGGAGGCTCTGTTGGCTCCACCTGCTGCTATGGTGCAAGAAACGGGACATCAACTTGCAGCTGCAGCACCTCATAGGATTGGACAATGTTCTAGTTCCTCATACTTATATGGCCCCAATGTGGGGGTGGGGGTCATCATCACATGTGGATCTGTTCGCGTCTCGTTTGAATACCTAACTTCCAACATACTTTACATGGGAGGTGGACGAAAAGGCAGTCGGACGGTACGCCATGACGGCGGATTGGTAAAACATAATAGGATACGCATTTCAGCCATTGGCTATGATATCGAGGGTACTGGAGAAGGTGTTCCAGTCAAAACATTATCTGGTGCTACTCGTGGCCCCTTTGTGACCAAGCTGGCAGCAGGGGCATCGGTTTCCTCGACATGGACAGTCTGCATCGGCTGTGGAGCTCGGACCAGTAGGTTAATCCACTGACAACACCTAGGCCGTATAACAGATTTTCTCCAAGGTGTTTGAGGGTGCTCTTTCCAAGACCGCCCAGGTGTTTAGAACTGTCATTGCCGCTTTCCACCATGCGCTTCAGATATGGTACGACAGTTTCTTTGAGTGTGGCCCTCTCTGTCCCCATTAACCCTAAACAGCCTTTTGGTTTCTAGCCTCGCCAGAGAGGAAGGTGAGGGGATAGAAACTAAAGAAGCTTGGACATTGAACCCGGGGTCCCTCTCCTACTGCTCCAAAGCTCCATCACCTTGCCTCAGAGGACTTTGAACCCTTGTCGGAGCTCAATACCTTGGACCTGGCCAAGATGAAGGTTTGTTTGTTGACGGTGGCCAGTGGCCACAGGTGTTCAGAGGTTAAGCCCTGCTATTGAAGAGGCTCACCTCTGTTTTACAGAAGACATGGTTTACATCTTGCCCCGGGTGGGTTTTTTAGCAAAAAAATCAAACCTTATCTGTTTCCCTCAAACCAGTTTTTCACCTAGTCTTGATCAGCGGTCAGGGTAGCTTTGATAAGTCTGTGTCCGGTGAGCAAGGGCTCTTAAATCGTAACTTAAACATTGTACTGGGAAACAGCGGACATCAAGCAGTTTATTCATAACGTAGGAGAAGCTCTTAACCTGTTGTACATGGCACCTTAAGCAGCTTGAATCACAATCTCAGCCGAAGTGCTTGCGCAAAATGTCAAGATCGAATGACTACTTCCCATGTCTTCATGAAACCCATTCCCAATCCACTTCTTGGGCGCTCCCTTCTGGGGCTTTCTTGTCTGACATTCTGGATGCTGCCGGTTGATAAACTTCCACAATGTTCCAAACGGTGTAATCGCAAGATGTATGGGGAAGGTTGAGCAGATGGCTATTGCGACCCTCTTTGCAGGTCAAAGGGTAACATCTGGACACCAGTAGGGTGCGTAGAAGCCTCTTTTTTCATTGTTGCAAATTATAATGTAGCTTAGCTTAGGGCAAGTGGTTAGCTAGGCTTTAAAGGATTCACCAGAAATAACTTGGTATATCTTCCTGGGCTTTGATCCACCACCTGAGCTTTCATCGGTGGCATTCTGGTGCAGAATTAGACCGCGGGAGGTAGATAGAGTAGGTGTATTATTTTACCAATTTGCTACACTTTGAGATCATGTGTACAATTTTCTGCAAATTACCTATCTTTATAGCCTTTTTGGGTGTTGGCTTGGACTTTCAGATTTTTAGATATGGCAAAAAAGAAATACTAGAAATCAAATGCCAATGACCAGGCAGTCTTATCTAAATTTTGATTTTACCAATTTATTACATGTTTGATAATTTTTTTTTAATTTCGCCCATTTTGGCGGCCAT
Source organism: Ophioderma brevispina (assembly GCA_023653785.1). Lineage (NCBI taxonomy): Eukaryota > Metazoa > Echinodermata > Ophiuroidea > Amphilepidida > Ophiodermatidae > Ophioderma > Ophioderma brevispina. The sequence continues at coordinate 2,839 of JAMKCH010033413.1, forward strand.
TTTGGGCGCCATTTTAGATTTTTACATATGGCAAAAAATCCATATACTAGAATTTAAATGCCAATGACCAGGCAAGTGTTTCTAAATATTAATTTTACTAATTTGTTACATTTTTTTTGATATTAAATACCCAATTTTCTTGAATTTCGCCTATTATGGCGGCCATTTTGGGCGCCATTTTGGATTTTGAGACATGGCAAAAACTTCAAATACCAGAATTTAAATGCCAATAACCAGGTAGCTATATCTTAACATTAATTTTATGAATTTATTACATGTTTTTATATTAAATACCGAATTTTCTTGAATTTTGCCTAATTTGGCGACCATTTTGGACGCCATCTTGAATATCGCCAAAGTGCCGGGAAATTTATCTATGTGCATGGTTGTTAATTTAAATGGGAAAGTCAGGGTTTTGTGTGCATTTTACAACGGAAATAAGGGTTTTTAACCGATTTTAAGTAAGAATTGGTATTTTGACCACCAGAGTGGCCAAAAAGCTTATTTTAAAGAATATTATAGTTTATGCGACATAAAACACTAGTGACTATGTAAAAGGAAAGTAGTTATGACCATGGATGTATCTGTGGGACCATGGAATAACCTGCCTCTTTACATAAATTTTTTAAAGAACTTATCAAGAAACATGTTTTAAATATTGATACTTAATAGTTTACCCCATTCGAGGTATTTTATTGACATTTGTTCAATAAGACACACGGTAGTGTGTCCACCAAGTTTTTAAAATTAAAACCCCAAAGATAAGAAAAAACAGCGAAAAAAAGTATTAGAACGTCCATGATACAAGCGACACACACCGTGAGTATATTGACAGAAACAAACTTCCCTTTGTTTGACGCGTGTTTGATGAGTAAAACCACTAGGTGGGAGTATCGTTAACGATCGCTTAACTACTCGTAATACTATAGCTCACCATTTATTTCAACTCTCGGATGTATATGTGGCTCATTTCATGAGCAAGATATGAATTAAGAAAACCGAAACGACGAGTTATAATGCTTTCAAGCTGTCATTTATAACGATTATTAGTGGCAAATGTGAAACCTAAAAAATTGTCACGTCCACCCTATAGCCTTATTACGAAATTATTATTGACAAAGTTAGTACAATGATTTCATTTATCCTCATGATGTGCCTTTAATTGACTTTGAAACGACTAAAAAATAGGATAAAGCAATAACAGCACTTTTTTTTGAAAGCGCTCCCATTTTTCCGATATTTTGAGATTTTTGCACAGTTGCATTGGTAATTGGCTAGTAAACAATGCCTGTTTACTCGACATTCTCTCTGTGTCACAAAAGATGGAATTTTGGAATTGGCACTATTTCCGGAACTATTTCATTATGGACGGGCATACATTTGGCGTTTCCAGCTCCAACATTAAATTACAATCAGGGATCCCGATTCTAATTACAAAATCGCTTCTTTTATGACAAATAAGCATTTTAGCATTACCACTCGCAGGTATAGTTTACTACACAGTAACCAACACAACTGTGCAAAAATCTGAAATTTTGAAAATTGGAGGAACTCTTCAGAAAAATGTCCTGTTATTGCTTTAACGGAATTCTTTTGTTCAACATCACATCACCTACTAGCATATACAACAATTCGCGTCTTATGTTACGAGCTTCTTCAGTGGCGCAGCGGTCTAAGCGATTTTACTTTTGGATAGTCGTTGTTGTCATTTGAGACCAGCCTGTGGCCCACCACTTTGGCATATTAAAATTATGATAGTATTTAGTTCTGGTGATGATGCCTTGAATGTTGGTATGATAGGCAACAAGAGGGCACGTGTGGTCCCAGTGGAATTGACCACTTGCCCTCGCGCACTGCCAAAAGTTCTGGGTTTCGAATCCCACTGCCCGCCAACGTGTTGTCCCTTGAGTAGGCGCCTTTACCTCAATTACTTACCCTTTTCCTCCACCCATGGTATAAATGGGTGCCAGCATTATTCAATGCTGGTAAGATAACAGACTCGGTACTGTCAGGAAAGATCAAGGTTGTCAGTTCGATTTTACATTGAAATGATATTCATACAATAAATATTTTGTCTTTGAAGCATTTCGTAAGATATAATCTAAAAAATACTACTTTGGACGGATAATGAGGCACCAATATTAAATCATCCGTCATTTTCATTTTCAACCAATTTGAACCGAAAAAAAGTAATATCACAGGAAAAATTTCTGTGCCGTCTCTTGTATAGAAGCTGCTATCATTTTTTTCATCCAAAGCAACTAGTTAAAATTTATCAAGGAAAACGAGCATTGAAATGCTCCTAGCCAATGGGGCAGAAGTACTTGAGTATACTTGTGCTCTATTTATTACCTTTTTATGGCTCGCACATCTTTTTAAACTTGGTGGCTTTTTACGTGCCAACGTTTTTTTGTAGATCTTTTATATACAAGGCATAGTGGCAATACATTTTGATTGGTGTACCTGAATTACTGTATTTTTTATTATGTTTTACTTTATATCGAGGGCTTCTCTGGAGATAGTGCCTTGATGTGTGGGCTATCTCGTAAGGTGTTCATTATATATATATAAATTAATAATAAATATAAACTAAATAAATAGAAAAATAAATATAACATTTCTTAGTGCAGCGGCATTGTGACCTCTGGTACCATCGTTTGAGAGAAGCGAGGCAATATAGCCACCTCCAGCGAGGGACATTATGCCCTGGAGGGAAATTGGAAGGAAATCGGGTAACTGAAAAGACGGGGAGATCAACCGTTTCTTTAACTAGTGAAAGTAATATCCTGAAAAATTATAAGGCATGATCAAAATCTTATTGTATCACTTTAATTTCATTTCAATATGTGTACAAAAAAAGTATTTCTGTGACATGGGTGGGTGTTCGTTTGTGTGTGTTGGAATGCGTGGTATAATGTGCCTATTGTTTTAGCGCTGATTCCAAACAGATGTTTTATTTGTGGACTGTGGTTTCTAAATTATAACCTATTAACATAATTATTGTTATATTAATTTCAGCCATTACGTATTCATTTAGCGAACCCCTGTACACCCTAGATGAAAACGGCAATGTGAATACAGACGTACTTTTACGAAGATCGGGTGATCCGGGCGTGCCTCTTGGCCGACAGAGTTTGTAAGTATTAAGACAATTGATAAATTAAAAATAAATCAAATCAAAACATACGTACAACTGAAATCGCCATAATGACATTTGTGAATTAAACTGCGGTCAGTGGCGGCGCCAGGGGGGGGGGCTGAGGGGGCATGTGCCCCCCCCCCCCAGGTGTTTCTTGTCCCCCCCCCCCCCCCAGTGCCCCTGGTCGAAAGAAAAAAATGGTAGCACCTGGGATTTGGGGCAAAAAATTCAGTGGATTTGTTGACTTTGCGGGCCAAAAAATCATCGCATTTTGGGGCCAAAATTGGTGAAAAAATTCCAAATTTTTCTATTTACCCCCAGATTTCACTTTTTCCCCCCAAGATTTCAGCTGCCCCCCGTGTTTGACCCCCAGAAAAAAGAGGTCTGGCGCCGCCACTGACTGCGGTTGGGCTTGAATTAGCCTAAGATGATTTAGACCTCAGGAGACCCCTATCTATTAAGATATATAGAAAAGCGACACACCCCCTGAAATAAATAAGCTATACTGATTTTTTTTTCAGGATAGTTTCCTAATTTTTTCCAAGCACATATCAAAATCCCAGGTTGCCACCTTGTGCTAATTGAGGAATAAGCACAATTATACCAATTTTTAAAATGTTCCATTTTTTTCAAATGTAACCATCGTTTGGGTCCTGCCATAAGGATTACGCTATAAAAATATTATTGACACAAACGAGTGTTTCATCCTCATGAAAACAGATATTCTAACACATAAAATGAATTGAAATCATTTTGTTTTCATCATCAACCATGCGGCATTTGAAAATGGGATATTTATAATATGTTATGCACATGTAGCGTCATAAACCTCACACTTACGCTTTCATGATGTTAGTTCCTTTGGCAGGTATGACACAAATTAATGTGCCGACCGTATCGCATACTACGTTATACACTATCGCGAATTTTAAATAGCGCATGGTCAGACCTGGTGGTTGTAACACTTGACTGCATAACATAGGCGTGCCCAGGAAATTTTATTGAGGGGGGCTGGACTAAAGATGTTCGAACCATGAGAGGCGAAGGCGACTACGGGTGGGAGGTAAACTTCGGGGGGGGGGGGCTCTTTGGTGAGGGCAAGTTTTTTTTTTTTTCGTTGGTTTTTGGAGGCAGGTTTTTTTTTTCTTCAAGTCATTAGGCTGGAATTTTCTTTTGCCTACTTGAGGACGTGGGGTTTTTTTGGGGGCGGGTTGACGCATTTGGTCATTTTGTGTTGTATGTTGGCGCGCGTGCATATTGGGGACTCTGGGGTTTTAGGTCACGTGAGCATGGTACCTTGCAAATATACGCGCAGGGTGTCTGGGCCGGGAGGGTGGTTGTGCTCAGAACCTTTGCAATCTTTGCTTTCCCAAAACACATTTTCCCATGCAAATTTGATATAAAAAACAATTTGAAATTTCTGAATGGGTTCACTTTATAATGCTTATAGGTAAGATCATTTTTGAATGAGTAAAATTTATTTGAGCGTTTGGATATGAACTCTCAGTCCGGGGGTGGGTGCTGGAGAGGGTATCCCCCTCCCGCGCGAAGCGCAGAACCCTTGCAATATTTACTTTCCAAAACACATTTTCCCTATGCATTTGATAGAAACAACTTGAATTTTAATGGTTAACTTAACTTGAGGTGTGATTCGCATGTCTTAAAAAGTAAAATATAGTTGATGGGTTAAGTTTTGTTGAGTAAGCATAAAATGTTTATGGAGAGTTCGTATTATCAAGCTTTGTGGGGGGGGTGCGGTAGGGGTGGGGAGATTGTCTCCGGCACGTTGGCCTTCGTGGGCCGAGGGTGGTGTGGAGGGTCAGAGTTCAATGTTATTCGCGCTGCTGGTCGTTGTTGTGGTTTTTTTTTTTTTTTGTTTTTTTTTTTTTTTTTTTTAAGTTTGTTTGAATTAAACAGAAAGTGTTCATGGAGAGTAGCCATGCTGGAGGGGTATCCCCCTCCGCGCGAAGGCCAGAACCCTTGCAATGTTTACTTTCCAAAAAAATTTTCCTATGCATTTGATGAACACACACTGGAATTTTATAAGTGGTTATTAAATTATAGGTTATGATCAGAATTTTTTAAATATATATCGTTGATGGATAAGTTTTGTTTGAGTTAAGCATAAAATGTTCTCAGAGAGTTTCGTATATCAAGCAAGCTGTCTGGGGTGGTGCGGGAGGGGGATCCACCGCCCGCTCTCGCGCACTGCGAAGCGTGGAACCCTGCAATATTCGAACTTTCCAAAACAACATTTTACTATGCAAATTTGATTAGAAAAAGCTGATAAGTAGTTCACTTTACACGTGTATAAATTATTTGCTTTAAGCTTATTAGGCGTGATAAGCATTTTAAAATGAAGTTAAAATAGTTGATGGGTTAAGTTTTGTTTGAATAAGCATAAAGACATCTTCGAGAGTTTTGTCTATCAAGCTTTCCAAACCCATTTTACCCATGCAAATTTGATAGAAACAATTTTATTATAATGCTACAAAGTAAAAATAGTTGATGTTTTTGGGTTAACATTTATTATGGCAAAAGTGTTAAGGATAGTACGGATAAATCGATTTATGGTAAAAGCTTGCGAATAACAGACAATTCCAGTTATCTCGACACAGTATCCCCCTTATGGCTTTTGTTTGGTCGGCCAATCACTGCGCTCTCGGCTCGTGACGTAGTTTTCCTTTTGGCCTTTTGTTGCTTCCCGTTTCGCGGCCATTTTCATTACTTGGTTTCCGGCCGGTTCGTACGGTCAAGTATTTAACCCCGCTATCACAGATTTTAACAAATTCATATGATCAATCACATTCAACTTTGTAGTGCAAACTTTGGTGGGACTAGTTACTGTTGAATCACAGTCTATGTCGACCGCTAGTTATCGTGTTTCAGTACAAGATAAACCAAGTTACAAAAAACCTCGTGGAAAATTAAGGTGGAAATAGCTCTCCTAGTGGACTCTTTCCTGGTTTTTTAGTTTTTTTTTTAAGCATGGCGTCAGTCATCAACCCCAGGCATCAACTTGTGATATTCGTCAAGAGGGGATTGTTTGGCAGAAACTCTCCAGTTGGATTTCATAACTATACTGTCTAATAAGAAAGAAAAACATTCAAGGTATCATCAATCTGGTGACATATTCGGCGTAGTTTAGCTTGTACGCAATTGGTTAATGCGTTCTCTACCACTTCGTTGAACGCATTGGATTTAAGGCGATGTCAGGTCTGATAATTCTGCTATCAAGTGTTTGAGTCAATGTGCCCACAGATGTCCGAACTAGAGTGTGGAATCAAGGTCGCAAAATTCATTAAAACTGTACACCTACCTCCTGTTTTTAATTCAGTATGCGTAGAACTATCCAGTTCTGGCCGTTAATCCATGGACTATAGTTCCAATTCAAGACAGCTGTTTAAGACTCGTAATAAACGTCCTTGTATTCTGCGATGTTTTTGTGCTCTTGTGCGTTTTGTTCTGTTTTTGTTCGTGGTTGTTTGATATTCCATGATTACTTAATGCTGATATACCGCGGTTGAGTGAGCTGGAAGTAGTGCTTTAAAAGTAAGCTAGTTGCGCAGACCTAATCCATCGATATGAAGACGTTTTCACAGGTACGCTTGGGTTTCAATTGGGTGTCCTTCACTCCATTAGCAAATTTATTCTTTCCTCAGTAATTCAAACACTATTATGCATCTTTCGATTTTAATTTTTAAAAAAAGAAAAAACCTAAAAAATTAAAAAATGAACCTTTAATTACATTGCTTTACTCTATTTTTATTTATGAGCCCTTTCATGTATATCGATCTTCCATTCAAATTGTTCATAATTTTTCTGACAACTTCATCGCATCAGTCAGCTCATTGAGTGAGGGGTCAATCACGCTTACCATTTCACACCTGTTTACATACAATCATCGATAAGCTGGTACTGAGCTTGTATTTTAGTGTTTTAATCTGCCACATAATCACCCCTTTTTTATGCCTTTGAAAAAGTAAGTGTGATGTTTGCCTCATTTACTCCGTGTTGTGGTACATACAGCGGGATAAAAAATTAGTTGGACGCGCGATGCCCACACGTCATGGGATGCGCTTCATGGGATATGTAGGTCGCGTATGCTTGGTTCCGTTGCGCATCGCGAGAATCTGCGATTGTTCTAGTGCCCAGGAGCTAAATCTCATAAGAGCCCTAATTAAAGCGATTCGTTTACCAAACACTACAGACAAAAAGGGTTGACACCATAACTTGTTAGTATAAACCCTTTAGATTAGTGCCAGGTAGGGTAGGTACTCTTAAATTGTGGTAGCACTTTTTTGCTAAAGGTCATAATAGAACATACCCTCAATAACACGGGAAATGTCAGAAATTAAAGGCCGACTCAGAGATGTCCTGAGGGAGGGCGCCCTCCCAATTCCCAAAAAAATCGTGTTTTTTGCATGGACATAATCTTGTCCATATATAATCACTGTGTGAAATTGTAAGCTTAAATCGAATTCCTTCATATAGAAAAATTCACAAACTTTGTTTTAAATCCGGATCCGGAATTTTCGTTATACCACAGTATCCTATGGGACGTAATACTACACATAAAATGTTTACTGACATCAAAACGAAAACTTCCGATTCGTCTCATTCGGGGGGGGGCAGAATTGTGCATTTTAGGTTATATCTAGTTCTAGTTGGACTATTTTTCATTATGACACAAAAAAACATAATATTTCGAATCTCTGAGTCAGACTTTTAAGGGGTACAGGAAATATTAATGACAAGGTGGTAGATTACTGGTATTACGTCATCACAAGTCATAATGCATATAAAAATCATGTTGTTTAGTGTAATGTACAGTACAGAGGATGTGAGTCAAAATATACTGATATATTTTATCTTAGGTACTTCCCATCATTAAATACACACATCTTGCCTTAGGCCCTCGTCTTATGAGCCTTTTCATGTCCAAGACTTACAAAGGGGCGCGGGTAGCTTTTGTGATATTTTCTATAATTGCTATGACATGATGCTAATTTGGTACCTAGTAGAGCTCTTGGTCTTCGATCCAGCGAGACCCAAATAAGAACCACCCCATAGCAATCGTTTACGTTACTCTTGGACGTCATACGCGAGTGACCCTCACAATATGAAAATCACGGCAAATTAACAAATGAATTTGGTTTTGACATAAACCAAATCCTAGAAGCATTCGATTTTTACACAGGTTCGGCAAATGTCATGAAAACCAAATATATTTACCTAAAACAATAAGTTTTAATTCAATATAACTCAATACATGTAATACCAAATTGGGGGCCGATTATGCCCAACACCTCGCATTTTGTTTGGGTAGGGGTAAGAGGCTGGCTGTCAAACCACTACGGAGAAAATATAGACCCAGTTACAGCAATGTTTGATAAAAAATTGTTAGGGCCTGGTATCCTGAAATAAGTCGGCCTGAATGTTACACACTGGGCACTTGTATATGTTAGAGTTTTCATACTATGGGGGCCACAACGATTCGAGGAATGGATCGCAGGAACAAAAGAAGTGGCGTAGGATGTTAATGTCTATACAAAAAATGAAAAAAAATTGCTACCCTGTTCTTTTACCTAAATTTGTTGAACTGCCTATCTCTATACCTGTGACACTAACATAGCTAGCTGCTCTTAGTACTATATACCTGAGAATCTGTCAAACATTAACCCATTGACATCCTTGAAGGTATAATTCTTGTCAATTTTGTCGTCAGAAGCGACCAAGGATTTTTCAATATGGGCACAAATGGCCTTGGCACTGGATGATGGACCTCGGGCAAAACATATTTTGATGGTGTTTGGGTGAATAAACCCAGAAGCTGACAACAAAATGGCTATTTTTCACACTACGGGTGTGAAAAAATTGTGTAGTTATACTTGTATTAACTCACACTGTATATTCTTATACCGTTTCTATACCCAAAAATATTCAAGGAAAAAAGGACACTTATTACAAGAGAGGCTGAAAATCATACCCTTCTCATCCCTGCATTTCCATACTCCCATGACCACTAAGTCTCCGGGCACCCAACCAAGGTTTTGAGGTTGAGTAGCTCAATCTTGGAAAAATAGGCAGAAGGTGCCACGTTGAAATGCCTTCAATGCCATCAAAAAAGAATTGTACTGGTTCCCACACTGTTAAAAAAATGTTCAGTAAAAGGTAGTGGGACTCACACACAGTTAAAACTATGTTTTTAAAGTTCGAGTTCTTTACAGTTATTTGCACGTTTCCGATCAGGCTAACAGTTACAACGACGTTTTTAAAGAACATTTAACAGTGCACCAATGTAGGATATGCCCAATGAGTAATGTCTCTCCAAATGACTTCTTTCAGTTTACAATGTCTTGAAAATGCTTATGGGTGATATGGCAATCTTGGGCAGAGAGATAGTGTCATCACTTTTGACATGTCGATCGAGTGAAGGCTATGGATTTTCACCTTCTAAAATACCTTTCCTCCTGTAAGGGTTAAAGGTACAAATAGACTTGAGGTATATGGTAGCGGTACAGTTGCAACAAAGCCAAGGCTAACAAATTTGTGTGCGACAAAATAAGATTGTTCCCCCTTCAATGGTAGCATTGAATCGTCACAGGCCGGTAGAAAGGGACAGTTCAAAGAAGGTTTCAGTGGTTAGCAGCAGTTAATTGGGGCAGACACTCTTGGAAATGGGCCATACACCTTTTAACTACTGCCGCTATGACCCCTCGTGGCAATGGATAGACCACAAAAATGGTTGGGATGGTTAACCTGGTATTCTTTACTGACTATGGGACTTGCTGATGGGTTGAGGGCATTCTGTAGTGTATTACGAACTTCATAAATGCCATATTCTGTACGTTGTTTAATGCCAGTCGTTTGCCCAGGTTTGGATAGATACAGCTTTAGAACAGTCAATCAACTTTGCTAAGGCCAAGGGAGGCATTATTGGCATTGAGTAAGCAAGACCAGAAGCATTGTGAATGATGGTTTTTGGCTATTGAAACCAAAACAGAGTTATAGCAACAGCCATGAAGGCTATATGTGCCCGAAACATTAGACTGTGGTAATTTTACTCACACAAGAAGTAACTACCTCCACAGGAGAAGATGTTCAGAAGCTTTTGGTAGTATTTTACATCTGAATGAACAACCCATTCTGACCTGAACGAGGTAGATGAATTGATACCATTCAACCTGGCTACGATGAGTCAATGCATTCCAGAACTTGCGAAGCAACTTCTGAAACTCCGTGATTAGGGACCTGAATGATAGAAATATGTGGGAACGAAGACGAAATACTACTGACTTTCTGGGACCCCATGCAGAATTGAAAATCAAGGACTTCGCCACACAAGCGAAAAAAGAAGGTAAAAAACGCAGGCGTATGAAAAGGCTCATTACAGTAAGTGATGATAGCGTACTTCTAGCCGATTTGGGATCACTGCCACGGCTGAAGATATCCCGATTGAGGGACATCCTCTACCATGAAACATAACACAAGACAACAATGACCTAATTAGCTGCTTCATGGTTGGAATTGTTGCCAACGAGTTGATATGGTATTGGCCGTACCAGTAGACATCGCTTAAGGCTGGCGAGGGTAGCAAAAGAGGTGCTTACACTTATTAGAAGTCAGGATAGATGGCAACAACCCCTGTCCCTATTAAAGCAATGACCAGGCATAAAAAGTGTGTGTTTGTATTCATTACAGTTCTTTTTCTTTTCTTACTTGTGTACCAAAACACAGTAGTTCTCAAAATTGATCCAAGCCAGAGAGGGGTAAATGTCGTCCTGCTACTGCACTTCATTGAAGTCCTTGTCTGTGCATTGTTGCTCTAACAGTGGGCAGACCAGAGAATTCCATTGTCTGTGGTGCTGTTCCACAACCACAAAGTATCCTGATCTGATTTCCATGGTAGCCCTACTTCTCAAGGAAACCTTAGATAGACCAAATTCTGGTTTCTCAATCTGTTGAGACATCACCATTTAGCCTATGAGGAGTCAGCTCCTAGATGGAAGATGCTCACAGGTTCAATACAATTGATGTTACTTGGTTGAGCAGGTTTTTTCTATAAGGCGGACTCTCTTAACACTCATTAGGATGTTTTGATTGGTTGAGACTTGTATAAGAATCTCTCTCTGGATTTAAGGCGGTGAGCAGCTGGTCTCTCTCCAGACATTCGGGTCACCTTAAATTACTTGGGCAGCTATTGCGCTTGAGTGCTCGCTACAGTAAATGGATGTCTGGTAGAGCAAATCTGCTAGGATGTATGGTTTCTTTAGAGTTGGGCGAAGACATCTGTGCTAAGCGGCAAAGAGGGCCTTTAGGGCTGAGTCAATTTTATTGCCATGGGTTGATTTTCCCATACAGGGCAGGCCTATATTCTGCACACATTAGTAGCACGGGCAAGTGCCGTCGATCTTAGGGTATGATGGCAAGCACCCCATCTTGTACCAGCGAGTGTGTTCAAGATGTTAATTTTAACAACATCTTTTCTAATCTTCGGGGGGGTGTATAAGAGAGAGAGAGTGTGGTCCCAGTAACTCCTAGGTAGAGAGTATTATCACATGGTCCGGGGTGTTCCAGACCAGGTACTTTAAGCTGGACGTTGACTTCACGATTGCTGGGGAAAGCACACACCTGTGACTTGGATGATGTACACATAGATGGTTTTCCTCATTAAGGAGTGAGTTCCTGCAAAGCCTTGAAGAGTTCCTCTTCGGGAAACTGTGACGGACGCATCTTGTGCGCCTTAATTCCAAGGACATCTGCGTAAAAATAAATCGACAGGTTCCTGCACGCGTAGGTTGGTCGTTGGTATAACAGGAGAGGCGCGAGCATGAGCCCTTGGGGTAAGTCATTTTGAGCTACGACCATGGATCTTCTTCGCTCCTAGCTTGACAAAGAACACCCTGTTTGCAAGCAATTCCAGTGAATGAGCTCAGTCAAAACGGATGTCCTTGGTGAGTTCAAAAATCTTATGGAGTAAGCATCTTGTTGATTATAGTAGATTCCAAATGAGGGTAGAGTTTTGGGCGGAGTTTGGATTTCGTCCATCACTCAAAATAGGGGACAGGAAATACCCAGAAATCTTTGATTTCTTCCTCGCAATACAAAAAATCTCGGATTGAAAGAAACTGGACCAATACAAATAAGTTACATTGATTTCGTCCAGTCAATATTTATTTTATCATATGTGATGATGCTACTGTGTCTACCACAGATTGGGTTTTAAAACATTGGCCTACAAAACAGATATCCTTACATTTAGAAGGCTTCAGTCACCTGTGTGTAACAATGAAGAACTTTTATCTTTACTATTCAAAATATCAGCTTTCCCATGCTTTACTTAACCTATACCTGGATTTAGTTTGTGCCTTCTTTGAACATTCTGGGGTTTATACTTTGACTATTGATTGGGACTGTGAATGGCCAAACCCGCTCACGGTTGCCAGTTGGCTATCATGGCTATTCGCGCACCATTGTCATCCCACAAATACAGCGGACTAGTTTTATATGCCTCATCCCCTCCAATTCATACCTCTCCCCTACAAAAGCCGTAGCGGCTATTCCCACTACCACTGGCCTTCGTTATCAAGTGTCATGGGCCTCACAATCGCCCACCCAATCTTGCAGGGAGACCCGCCGCTAGTTATTGGTGTGCCTTTCGGCGCTTGTGACCCGGCATTTTCAGTCATTTTCAGTCCGCAATACATGGATGAATTCCCCCCCGCGCTATAAGGTTTGCGTCCAACTAGTTCATCATGGGCCTTGTTGAGTGAAGTGCCCAAGAAAACTTGGCAAGCGAGCTTGGGAAAGAGACTGTCCCCAGTGAGTCTACCACGCTGGCAGCTTGGCATCCTTTCATTTGTCTCTTTATCCCGTTCGTCGCCCTTCCCCCTTCATGCCAATATGGAGCGTCCCTGCCGTCGGGTTCGTAGACAATTGCTCCTAGCTCTGCACCAGACAACCCACCACTACCCTCTCGCACTTTTTGAACAAAGAACAATCCTCTATAGGGACGTTAGGGCTATACAACAGACGAGCCGCACAGGGGTGGAACTTTCTTGTGTAAGAGGATATGTACCAAGAAAGTGTCAGGATCCCTTTATCCCCCAGCTGTCACGATTAGTTTAACACGTCAGAGCAGGCATTGGGCACTCTTTTGATATGTACATTAGTTCCCTCCTAAAAGGGGAACGTGAGGGGGGTCAACAGGATTGAAAATAAAACAAAAAATATGATACCTTTTATGGTAATTTCAACTTGTCTTTTAATATTAAAAAAAGTGTAATGCATTTGTTTGTATACTTCAATCAATTGTGATGGTAATTTACACCAGAGTGAAGAAGTGTCAAGTTCCAAATCAATAATCAATCAATATCAATCAAATGTGTCGTATTTATTTGATCGAGATGCCACACGACTCCTTCTGGCAATTCCCCTGTACCTTTCAGTTTATTTTGAAACTTTGAAAAGATTTCATACTTAGCGAATGCCAAATGTAGACTTGGGTACTTTTTTTACACAAAGTCCTCATATTTGTACCCAAGATATGCATGATTGCTTCAAAAAGGGAAGGTGGTATGTTAGGGGAATGATTTAGGACATCAAATGATGCCTAAAACTTTAATTTAAAAGTCTGTAGAAAGTTGAGATATAGCCTTTGTGTTTCCCCTACCCTAAAAATTGTGCTTTATTTATTTACTGTGGAGTCGGTTCTAAAAGACCCGTAGCGAAAAAGTGCTACAACAATTTGATTGTACTACCTACTAGCACTGATCCAGGAGGTATATACAAACAACTTATAGTGTCAAACCTTTCCTGTAGTAGGGTTATAAAACACAAACATTTGGCAGTCGTAGCTCCTCCACTATTCCCCCTGTTTAACGCAGTCCACGCGTGCTGGTGTTGTTCCAGTTCAACAAATATTTATTCAGACTGTGGTAACTGATAGCACCGTTCTAGGTCGTTCGCTCATTGAAATATCTGAATTTTGTTGTAAACAATAGAAATAGGCATAATTAGGGCCACATGTTACTCGTTTGTGATTTTTAACGCTCAGTATTCCATGGGGCTAGAACTCATGTGATGTGTGTGATGTTTGTGTGTGCATGGGTAAAATTCATTGAATTGAAGATGACTTGACCCCCCCCCCCCCTTAGTTCGCTGATGTTTATTTCAGTCATAGCCGAAGGCGCACACCCGGTCATGTGGCCAAAAATACATTGAGCAAATTATGCGTAAAATAAAATCATTTCGTCCGCGCTGGAAAGCGTAGTGTCTCGCGATGTGCAGTGTCGTTCCTTTTGTTTTTGCGCAAATTTGTTTTCTCTGCGATACGGACATTCCATAAGCTTTCTGTTTTTTTTTTTATTTTTCACGCAGTTAAGCGTGGTCATAGGAAGGCCTATAGGTTGCTGGTTTGCTCAAGTGGGTTTGTCGTTAGGTTTTGGCGTTTCGGAGTAAATGGTTTATTCATGTTATTTTTTTCCCTCCCCGGCAGTATTCCCTAATGTTTTTTATCCACGCTCCAAACACTAACCAATTATACTGACCCAATCACTTTTCCACAAACAACTTACTTCAACCGTTTGTTCCGTCTGTACCCCACCCTCTTCCTCACTCCTAATAGCCCAAAGCGTCCTCCTTCTGCCCCAACTCCCCAACAACTTCTCTTCCTCATTACTAACCCTCGCACCTGCTCTTTGCCTGCGTTCCCCCTCAGCCCCCTTCCGATCCAACCCACCGCCTAACGTCACCCCACATCTAGCTACATATTTTCGCTCCTTCTCATACTTTCTCCCCCGAGGAGCGACCGCGCGCTACCCACTTCCGTCCGGCCTGCCTGTCCCCCCTGGCTCAGAGCCCTTGCTATCTTTCAGCACTCATTGGCTATAACTCCATGACTCCTGCCTCACACTCACCACCGCCTACTGCGCTCTTACCGCCCGGTACTAAGACAAGGATGTTCCGGCAGCGGCCTCGGCCGGCTTACTCGACCTCCAGAAGAAAGTCGGCCGTTGTGGAGTTGCAAACTTCAAGTTTAGTCTGACCACATCTAAGGGCCCCGGATAAGATCGGTTAAGCTCGGCGGGTGGACGGGGGGGGGTTAGGTGGGGGAAAGGGGGGGGCGCGCGGCAGGGGCAAGGACCCAACCCGCGCTAGCTGCCCGTCACCAACAGAAGGGGGCCTCTTTACTATTCCACTTCTATCTACCCCCCACCCCACCTATCGCGACCTCCCTCCCGACCCAAAATTGCCTTTCTTCTCACCTTACGTCAATAACCCACCTGACACTCTCTTCTTATTCATTTGTACAAACGCCTCAGTTACACCCCCATACTCATCATCTTCCTCACGCAAGGCTTACCGCTCACCCCTCCTCAACCTTCCGAAGCCATCCGAAACCTTATTCTCCTTACAACGCATCCAATTCACCTATCTCCCCAACGATCCACTCTATATTTCTTCCATCTCCCCCCCTTCCATCGCCAGTCCATCAACAAGCGCGCCATCGCAAGCAGACCGTGAGTGTGAGAACCCTCATGTTTGGTCGGTGGCGCTCTGCCCGGTTCCTCCGCGCCGCTGGCGCAAGAGTGGGTGGAGAGATGAAGGTGACTTGGTTGTCGAATATTTTAAGGGGTTGGCTGTCCTTTGTAGACGTAAGGTTAAATCAGATCTAATTGGTTATACAATGAGGGTGTACTGCTTGTGCCTTCTGATTCCCCCTCCCCCGCCACGACGCAAGTGTCAGTAAACCACCCCCCCCCCCCCCCCGTTTTATACGTGCTAATTGGTCGTATATTGAGGTGGTAGCGTAGTTAGTAGTCTTGGTTTGTTGATTTGCAAATCGGTGTTTGTGGTTGCTTCGTTCTTGTCTAGTGTATCATTTTTGCGTGGCCCACCTTACTCTTTGGTTCTGACTTAATGCAAAATCTTAAGTTTTTTAAGTCGTTGAATATATTAATTTATTTTTCAGATTGTTCAGGGCATCGTTTGTCTATGTTATAATTTTTCGTGATATCAAAATTACCGCTACTGATGCGTTTTTGCTTGTGAGGCGGATTAGTGCGTTTTCGGTTTTTCATTTAAAAAAAAAATAAAAAGTTTTTTAAAATAAAACATTTTGTTTTCTTATACAATCATAAGTATTGTCTCAGTGTAGTTCCCCCTTTCTCTTTTCCTTTTTAGGCATTTTTTTTTTTACGATCAGTGCATTTTCTTTGTTTTTAATTTCTTTGATGGGACTTTCAGATAGGTGTTTTTCTGGCATTCTTCCAGTAGAATGATGAAGGTTCGGTGTGTTGCGTGTTGTTGGTTTCTTCATGCAAGTTGTTCGGTTACATTAAAGGGTGGGTTTAACTTCATGCTAGTCACTAGTGTCTCACTCTTGCTGCTACCTTAGCCTGGCATATAGGTCTTCCAGGCCAAAAGTTGTTATAAAAATGCTTGCATTTTTGGAGGGTGCTTCGCATACCGCATATAAGCGCTGCATCGTCGCGTTCAACAGGACTTAAGGTACTCAAACCCCATTATCATCCTTTAGCTTGGCACCTTCACCTATGTGGTGGCTATAATAAGGGTGTGTTTTGGATTGACTTTGTGCTTGCGGAAATGGTCTTGCCTTTGGGAATGCACGTAGATGAGATGTGCCAGTTTAGTTGCCCTGTCTCTTGGTCGATTTTTTCCTCCTTAGGCGAGGTTACGCAATTCTGTTCTGGTATGAGTATTGCACTTTCAGGTTCACGTGAACGTTATGCAAAAGGGCGGCCCCCCCCCCCCCCCCTCCCCATGACTCCTGTTTTAACTTAGCGCAGTTGCACGATTTGCACCCTTTGGCCAGTTTATTATTTTCTGTTTAAACATTCTCTTTTGGAATCACAAAAGAAGGGATCCTTGGTTTTACCCTTACAAAAGCTCTGTGTATAGAACGGTCCCCCATGAGAGGTGTCCTAACTGCCATATCAAGGTGTACGGTTATAAACCGTGACCCTGTAGGCGAGGGCTTTTGGATATTCAGTTCTGTGACAAACGGTGTGTATAGCACCCACTGGCATAGGATGTAGGGACACTCTATTGCATGACGCTAGTATTTCAGGTCGCACGATGATGTCTTTACCTCAAGCCTAATTGCCGGGAATGTTAAAAACCACTTTTGGTACAAGTTGCGGCGCATGTCTTGTTTCCCCATAAATGCTTGGTAGACTTTCATGTAGATGTAATTTAATCTTTAGAATATTCTCTGTAAGAGCGTTTTAATCACAGCCAAATTAAGTTTGGTGTCACCACAATTTGCAGTTATCTTTTTTCCACCGTGGGGGCCTACAGGCACATGCAGTGTATTTTGGGACTACAATTCGTTTTGGGGGATTCAGAGGTCATTCACAAGACATTATCGATTTTTCATGTTAATGTTGGTGCGAATTTGGTTGTATTTCGGGCTAGTGCAATTCATGCCACACTTTATGTTACAATTATACGGCCCCCTTCGTTTGTAAATGGCCCATTGTAGATTCGAGTCAAGTGTCAATTTTTTATCGACTCACTTTTGTTCTGCACTTTTTAATGCTTTGATAATGACTCAGCCTTTGGTAAAGTATCTTTTCTAGGTTTAGAGTAAATTGTTACTGGTGCCATGCCAACCACAGCTTTTAATAGTTTGCCGTTCGATTTATTTCGGCCGCTTTTTTCGTTGTTCCTAGCGATGTTAAGACTCAAGACATGGAAGTGGAAATGTCTAACCGGGGGTAGGAGTGCTGGAGGCTGCCAACATTTAATTCACTTTTCTGCGTCGAGACCATTCCTGACCACTATACTATAGCGCTGGGGCACAACATTGATCTAAATTCTTGTGATGCTAGCTGTCACCAGGTGCAGTGCTTGGATTAGGTAGGGGGTGGAGGGCAATTTAAGGACGATTCGGCCCGTTGTTTCCATTCCCCGAGGGTTATTGTGGTCAGTTATTTTGCTTAGGTTTTGATGGGGACTGCAGGTCGGTACAGGGGAGCTGTGTGCAATGAAGCTGAGCAACCATGCTCTTTGCGTTCATTGCCCGGTTATTCCCAAAGCATTTTAAGTTTTCTTACCTCAGCCCTCCCCCCCCCGTTCCGGAGAGATGGGTGCAACTTTTATGTCGCATGCATTTCGACCCAAGCGCTCCGAATTTTGCCAGAAAAACTCTGCACAGGGTGCATACAATTCATTGTGACTTTGGACTTTCCGCCGGGGGGTGGCGGGGGGGGGGGGTTAAGCACTTACCTTGCTAGGAGACCTTGTTTGGATGTCGATTTTTCCCCCTTTTTCTGGCTTCTTTTTCCCCAGGTCACCCCCCTGACTCCCGTCCCTTTTTCGCGTAAAATTATGTCACCATTATACCCCATCCCTCTGTCGTTGGTGTGTAATTTCGCTACTGTTTCCGGTGTGGAATTTCGGTAGGTCAGATCGTTAAATGCCAATTGTGTAAATTACTTCTTTGTCTGGGTGGAAATTAGCCCAAATTGCAACTGAATCATCAGATTACCACGTGTGACTTCAATATATGCCTTGTGCGGATTTGTTGCTAAAATTACTTTATAATGTGGTAATGATTTTGGTTTAATACCTCAACTGTTCTGGTGGGGTTTTATATTAGATGTAATTGATTTGATATCACATACTAGCTCTAAGTTTACATCTGATTTTGCATGCTTGATCTAGCCATATGCTTTATGGGGCGTGGTAGGATGTTGTTTGCTTGCTGGTCATCATGTGAAATTGATATGACTGTAGTGCGAGTTCTCTTAATGTTGCCTGATGCTGACCATCTTTGTTAAGATGTAGAAAAAATTGCATGAGTTTGCTGTTGCATAGACGGCGTCAAGAGGATAAAGTGCCTGATCTTGCATGGTGGTACTACATGGCTTTTAGGCGGGTTTGATGTTGCCCTTTTCTACTCCTCATGTGCACTGTGTATGTATGAATTTACTCACAGACCTGAGATACATTTAAAACTGGTCTTGGTTTGATGCTGCCGAAATATCTGTAAAGTAGCAGGCTAATCTGATATAAATGATTCCTATTGCATATGCTCAAATGCTAAATCTGTTCTTGCATATTATTTGATACTTCCCTAGGCTTTATGGCGGTGGTATGCTGTTGCCTTTTGCGCATGTGCATGGTATGAGATATGAATTATAATTTGCTGCGCTACTTTTAACGGTCTTGCTTGCTGCTGACGCATCTTTGTTAGAAGACACGCAAAAGTGGAGGCCGAGTGCCTGTGGCATTGTAACACACCGTATGAAACTGCGGAGAAAAAAGGCCCAGCTATCAATTGCTGCCTCTTTTGTTTTTCTTATCTTAATGTGTGAGAGATCACAAGCTGCCAGGGTGGGTGCGGAAAGGGTGCGGAACCCATGGCAATAATCACTTTCCAAAACACATTTTCTCATGCAAATTGATGTGGTAACATATTATTTTATAGGGCATATGCATGACCCAACTGTTTGAAAAGAAAAATCAAACTATTTCCTGATGTAGTGGCAGCAATGCAGCCATGTGCCGCATAAGCGGATGTGGGTTGTGGGTGAGGGCGACAAACTTGGGGAGTATTTAGTTTTCAAGGCTATTTAAATTTACTACTAGTTGATAGACCACTTTAAATTACAAGTTAATTATAAAAATTAGTAATATAGGGCCTACTTGAGTAAGTATGAAAAAACTGGTGTAGAATGGACGGACCGGTTCATGCATGCGATATGCGTAAAGGTGTAATTGACAAATGTCGTAAATTTATCAAAAACCGTCAGGAGAACCCCCAAACACTTTAATAGTCTGTAATTACTTTTTTAAAATGTATGCTGTAATAAGTTTTATGAAATTAGGTTAATGCATAAAAAAAATGAAATTTTATGGGTTATAGAGTATTTTCCAAGGTAAGAAACAGGGCATTTTTTTCTGTGTTCACAGTCAAGTTTTTTACCGTTTAATAACCCTATGTTTTTTTTTAAGAAAGCCGGAATTTTTTTTTTTGTGCTAATATGGTGGGTGAATTTTTTGTGTAGAAAACTGCCAACCCCCCTGAAGCAAAATGGATGCGTCTTAAGGGCCCCGTGGTGGTCGTGGGGCAACTCCCCGGCGGGGGCCAGGGGAAGAAGCCCCGGAAGCTTCCTGAGGTTTTTCGGGTTCAAGACCTGAAAACACCTTTCCTTTTGTACTTCTTCCGACACTTTTTGGTCCGCATTTGCTGGAAAAAATCAAATAAATGTATATAAAAACATTTTTTTCTTCTTCTTTTCTTTCCTATTTTATCCTTTTCCTCCTCTTTTTCTTGAGAACTTTGAGGGGGGCTTTAGCCCGTCCAAAGAACCCCCTGGGTTCGCCAGTGGCATAGGGGTTTGCCACTTCGTTAGTGGGGAGGGGGAGCTCCTAGGGACCGCATTCAGTATAAATCAGCTTTTCAAAGGACGTTTTTTAGAAATAGTAAAAAATGAAATCCACACACATGTTAGAAGGATCAAAGACATCAGAGAACCAATAAAGAAATAAAAACTGAACCAAATTGGGCTCAGCCCTGTAAGAAAAAAGTAAGGGCGAAAACAGTGATTTCAATTTTGCGCCAACTATGTGCAAAGAAGCTAATTCGGTTTCTGCATTTCTACGCAGGATTGATCTAGAGCCTTTTTTCCTGATTGCTTTAATTGGTGAGAGAGAACTGTATTAGCCCCCTCATTCACGCACAAAGCATACATGTCTCATGGCGCTTATATTTGTGTTAGGTTTCTGGTGTAATTTACCAAGGGTCCTACAGTAAACGCTTTTTTATATGAGTGGATAAAATAATTAGGGCACGAAATTGGCCCTACTTACTTACAGAATTTTTTGATTAATTATTTACTTATGTCAACTAGATTATTGCATTATGAAAATAAGAAAGCACAGTAACTCTATTAAGATTTTCATTTTTGTCAGGGGCACTTAGTTAGGCATGCGGGGGGGCTCCTAGGGCACATACGCGATGATTGACTTTTTTGCACCATGCAAAACGCAATTAAAAGGTAGACAATTAAAAAAAATATTAAAACAATAATTGCGGCGTTAAAAGCGCGGCCGAAAAACAAAAAAATGGGCGCTAGGAGCCCCCTTATGCAGTTAAGTGTTAAATCCATTATATGATTAATTCTAATTACGGTTTCAGATGGAAGCATCGATATGTGGTCATAATTATTTTATAGAGTAAATTGTAATATTATTTTGGCAGATTCTTCTTTAGACACTCTGGTCTACTATTGCCAATACTTGTTAGCGTCTTTAGTTTAGCAACGACTGCATTGGTGCCAATATCTGACGTAGAAAAGCCTTCTCCTTTTAGACCTGAATTGCTAGCCAAAGCTTGTGCTTGCACCTATATTGCTGGCTAGCCACGGAATATACGAGGTTTCGCTTTCTAGTGTTCTACCCGGCTTTAAGGTGCAACGAGAGATTTTGATGGGCACCGCAAATATTGTGTCATAATTAGTAATTTCTATAGCTTAGACACTCAATAGATTTCTTGCTTTGTATTTCGTACAGAAAAATGTCTTAAAACAGTAAAAAAGGCGATTTGGATTTGCTGTATTCAAGTAAAAAATAGCAGAATTTTCCTATACGAAATTAGAAATTTCACAATTTTGTACCAAAGAAACATTTCTCGACTAAATCATTTCAAATGGGGAGATTTTTGATGGAAGATTTACATCAGGGCAAACATCAGTACTTTCGATGTTAAGTGACACCCGATATTGGAATCTCTCGTTGCAAATTAAGACTGAAAAGGACCAAAATAAGCAGCTTATCAGTAACGAGTGAATCGGCCTAGCTTTCCTGCTGTTGGTGATATCCGCAATCTTGTATTTCGATTTTCTCGGCATAATCACATTGTAAGAACGAACGTACCTTCGCAAAAATCATTCCTAAACCTAACGTGTATACTACCCCCTCTCTTGCCTTGGCATCTTTATATCATTACAAAGTGCTTGTAGATTAACTGGTCGACAACGGTCGTTTTAGCATTTCTGGTGGCTTGTTCAGGATGATCGCATGGCGTAGTATTCCACCAACTCGCTATAATTATTGATTATTATTTAGTCTAGATTGCTATTCCAGATCGCTTTTTCTTTTTAGGTTTCTTTGGTATCATTGATGTTCTCAGGCTGTCGAATGAACACCTCTATTGTATGAGCTTCACGTTCTCTACTATGTCTAGGTCTTTCGTAGAAGTTGTCCTTTTTTCATCAAATCTTCTTTGAGTCAACAAATATCTTTGAATCTGGAAAACCACCCAAGTTACTGCTGGGACTGCTCGAATTGGTCTGTAGCTCCTTTCACGTTGTTGCTTTGTTGCGTATAATCTGTTCTCAGGTACTTGTTTTCACTTATTCTAAGTCTGTTAAGTTTTCCTTGGTACGTGATACTCTTCTAGGGGTAACTGAGAAAACACACTGGTCCATTAACATTTATCAAATTAAAAGTTTTAAAAAAAAAAAAATCAGATATATACATTGATATCGGCAAAGGCTAGTCTGGTGAAGTTGAAAACATACGTCTACAGTAACTGTTTGTGCATGTTTTACTGCAGTCTGGCGAGCTCTCCAGAACATGGACTTGTCAATGTTATGTCTGACTCACTTTCCACTTGGTACCGATCTGTTAACACTTAAGTGCCTAAGGTGTTTTCACTCATGTGGGGCCTAAGGGGGGGGGGGCTTACATGGGACCCCCCTAAGGAAACACTTCATTAGGGGGGTTGAATTTCAAATGAAACTCATACCCCTTGAGGGGGGCATAAGACAAGGCTAAAGGTGCAATATAAATGACGTTCCGGTTTATTGTCTGGAAATTAGGGCAAATCAGTGTTTTTGAAATGCGTCAAAATCGCTCAAAAGTTACATGAAGTTTCCGCGGCCATGCTTCCACAGCGTACACCAATTGTTTTGCGCGATTGTTTTATTCTCTGCGGAACGACATTCCCCAGGCTTCATTGTTTTTTTTTTATTTTGCACCGCAGTTAAGCGGGTCATAGAAGGCCTATAGGTGCTTGTTTGCCTCAGGTGTTTTGTCGTTAGGTTTGGGCCGGGGGTTTCGGAGTATGTTTAGTTCATGTTAGTTTTTTTCCCTCCCCGGCTAGTATTCCATAATGTTTTTTATGTGTCGAAATTTTAAGGTGTCTGGCTTCCTTTGTAAACTTAAGGTTAAATCATCTATAACTTGGGTCATAAAAGGATAGGGTTGTACTGCTTGTTGTTTGGATTTGCGAGAAGTGTCAGTAAAACGTTTATCCGTGCTTGGTCGTATATTGAAGGTGGTAGCGTAGTTAGTAGTCTTGGTTTGTTTGAATTGCAAATCGGTGTTTGTGGTTGCTCGTCTTGGCTTAGCGTCTCATTTTTGCCGTGGCCACCTTACTCTCTTTGGTTCTTGACTAATGGGCAAACTTGTTTTGTAAGGTCGTTGAATATATTAAATTATTGTTCAGATTGTTCATGGGGCATCGTTTGTCCCTTCTTTGGTTTATAATTTTCGTGATATCAAAAGGTAACGCTATCTGTGCTTTTTGTCTTGTGAGGCGGATTTAGTTCGTTGTCGTTCATGTCATTAAAAAAAAATAACAAAAAATAAAAAATCTTGTTTTCTAGGAAAATCATAATATTGTCTCAGTTGTAGTTCCCCTTCTCTGTTCATTTAGGCATTTTTTTTTACAATTCAGTGCTATTTTATTTGTTTTTAATTTCTTGATAGGGACTTTCAGCTCAGGTGTTTTTCTGGCATCTTCAGTAGATATTATTGGAAGGTTCGTGTGTGTGAGTGTGTGTTGGTTTCTTCATGCACGTTGTTCGGTTTCACATAAAGGGTGGGTTTAACTTCATGTAGCACTAGTTTTGTCTCACTTTTGTGCTTACTTTACTTAGCCTGGCATATAGGTCTTCCAGGCCAAAATTGGTATTAAAAAAAAAATGCTGCATTTTGTGGAGTGTGTTTCGCATTCCTACCGCATCTAAGAGCTGCAGCGGTCGCGTAACCATGACTTCAGGTATCTCAACCCTTTATAATCCCTTTAGTTGTCACCTTCACCTATGTGTTGGCTCATTAATAAGGGTCGTGTTTTGGATTGACTTTTTGGCCTTGCGGAATGTCTTGCCTTTGGAGCGAGAGGAGATCGTTCTATAGCCATAGCTCTGCGCGATTTTTCCTCCAGCGGAGAGTTACGCATTTCTGTTCTGGTATTGCGTATTCGCACTTTCATGCTTCAAGTGAAAGTTATGCAAAAAGGCGGCCCTGACTCCTTTTTTAACTTAGCGCAGTTGCACGATTTGCACCCTGTGGCCGTTAGGTATGTTTCGGTTTAAAACATTGTCCTTTTTTGAATCACAAAGCAGGGCTCCTGGTTTACCCTAAAAAGCCGGTGTATAGAAAGTGTTCCCCATGAGGAGAGTGTCCTAACTGCCATATCATGTGTACGTTATAAACCGTGACCCTGTAGGCGAGGGCTTTGGATATTCAGTTCTGTGACAAACGGTGTGTCTGAAAACACTGGCTAGATGGTAGGACACTCTATCGCACGCCGCTGTATGTCGTCGCCCATATGTCTTACCTCAGCCTTAATTTAATTTTTTAAACAACAACCTTTTCAACGTGCGGGCGCATGTTTTTCCATAACTAGCTTGGTAGCTTTCTTAATTAATTTCCTCTTGGTAGAATATTCTCTGTAAGAGCGTTTTAATCACAGCCTAATTAAGTGGTGTTTTCACCACAAATTTTTCATGTTATCTTTTTTCCACCATAGAGGCCTACAGTCAATTGATTGTATTTTTGGACTAAAATTCTTTTTGAGGGGATTCAGGGTCATCACAAGCATATCGATGTCATGGTACTGTTGGTCGAATTTGGTGGTATTTGGGCTAGTGCAATTCATGCCACACTTTATGTTACAATTAACGCCCCATTCTTCCATAATGGCCATTTCTATTCGGTCAAGTGTCAATTTTTTATCCCCTCACTTTTGTTTCTCACTTTTAATGCTTTGCAAATACTCAGCTTTGGTAAATATTTCTTTTTTATGTTTATAGAGGTAATTTTACGGTGCCATGCCAAACCACAGCTTGGAATAGGTGATTTCGATTTATATTTTCGGCAACTTTTTTATTTGTTTCCTATGCTATGGGAAATCACAGTACATGGAAGTGGAAATGTCTAACCGGGGTCGAGTAACTGGTCTGCCAAATTAATTTATAATTTTCTGAGCGAGACCATTCCTGACCACTATACTATTACACGGCGGGGTACAAATTATCTAAATTATTGGATGCTATCTGTCACAGTGCTATGTGCTTGAATTTACATGTAGGGGTGGAGGCAATTTAACAGAAATTCGGCCAGTTGTCATTCACAAGGTTATTGTGGTCAGTTATTTTGCGTAGGCTTTGGATGGGAATGCAGGTGCAGGTACAGGGAGGAGGGGGCAATGAAGCTGAGCAACATGCGCTTTGCGTTAAAGTTACTCGACGTGTATCCAAACTATTTTATTTTCGTACCCTCAGACCTCCCCCCCCCTTTCAGGAGAGATGGGTGGCAACTTTGATTCGCATGCAGTTCGACAATGCGCTCCGCTATTTTGCCAGCAACTCTGCCACAGTCTTGCCCTACCATTCATTGGAATGACTTTCGCAGGGGGGGGGAGGGGGGAGGGGGGTTTTAAGCAAGTTACCTTCTAGTGTTAACTTGTTTGGATGTCTTTTTCCCCCTTTTTCTGCTGCTTTTTTCCACGTCACAATTAATCCACCTTTTCGCAGTAAAAAAAAATTATGTAATTATACCACTTCCACTCTGTATCTGTGTGTAATTTCGCTACTGTTTCCGGTGTGGATTTCAGGTAGGTCAATAGGCGAAATGCCAATTTTAATCATCTTCTTTTCTGTTGTGAAATTAGCAAATTGCAAATATCATAAATTTACCAAGTGTTAATTCATAGATATTGCCTTGTGAAGGATTTGTGCTTAAAATTATATGTCTATAATGTGCATATTTTGATTTAATACCTCGACGTTCTGGTGGGGTTTTATATTAGATTGCTAATTGATTTGATTATCCTTTACTACTCTAATGTTTAAATATGATTTTGCATGCTTGATATTACCATATGCTTTTATGGCGTGGTAGATGTTGCCTTGCTTGCTCATATAGTGGAATTGTATGTGAATGAATTGCCTGAGTTACTAATAAATGGTCCTTGCCTGCGCTGACCATCTTTGTTAAGATAGCAAAAAATTGAATGAGGTTTGATTTTCATACTGCTCAAATGAAAATATGATCGTGCATGCGGGGTACTATCATAGGCTTTTAAGGCGTGGTTTGATGTTTGACTTTTCTACTCATCATGTGAAATGTATTGTATGAATTAATTGCGAGATCCTATTAATGGTCTTGTTTGATGCTGACCATATCGGTTAAAATAGAGATATCTGAATTATAAATGATTTGATATTCATTACTGCTCCAAATGCTAAATGGGTTCTTGCATATTTGATAATTCCATAGGTTTTTGGCGTGGTATTGATGTTGTTGCATTTCTGCCTCATAAGATGAAATGTGATGTATTGAAGTTAATTGCTGAGATATTTTAAATGGTCTTGCTTGCTGCTGACCATCTTTGTTTAAAATCGCACAAATTTGAAGGCCGATGCCTGTGGACCTTAAAACCGTATAAACGGCGAGAAAAATGGCCGCTATCCAATTCCCGCATCTTTGTTTTTCTTTATCTTTAATGTGTGAGAGATAACAAGCTGCCAGGGTGGGTCGGGCAAGTGCGAAACCCATTGCAATGTTCACTTTCCAAAACCAATTTTCTCATGGCAAATTTGATGGTTACAAATATACTTTTATAGGGCCTTATGAATGACCAACTGTTTTGCCAAAGAAAAATCAACATTTCATGATGTAGTGCAGCATGCAGCGATTGCCGCATAAGACGATGCGGGTGGGGTGAGGGCGAAACTTTGGAGTATTTGAGTTTTAAGGCATATTTAAATTCTACTTCATAGTTGATAGACCCAATTTAAAATTACAAGTTAATATAAAAAATAGTAATATAGGCCTACTTTGAGTAACGGTAGGAAAACGGTGTAGCCAAGGACCGTTTCATGCATGCGATATGCGTACAGGTGTAATTGACAAATGTCGTAAGTTCTCAAACCAGGAGAACCCCAACACTTTAATCAGGTCTGTAATTACTTTTTAAAAATGTATGCTGTAATAACGTTTATGAATTAGGTTAATTGCAAAAAAAAAAATTGCAAATTTTATGGGTTATAGAGTATTTTCCAACGTAAGTAACAGGGCATTTTTTTCTGTGTTTCCACAGGTCAAGTTTTTTTAACCCTTTTATAAGGTGCGGGTAATTTTTTTTTTTAATGGAAAGCAGGGAATGTTTTTTTTGTGCTAATATGGTGGGTGAATTTTTTTTTTAGAAAACTTCCACCCCCCCTTGAAGTCAAATGGTGCGTCCCTAAGGGCCCCTGGTGGGGTCGTGGGGCAACTCCCCGGCGGGGGCCCAGGGGGAAGAGCCCCCCGGAAGCTCCTGAGGTTTTAGGGTTTTCAAGACCTGAAAACGCCTTTCCTTGCATACTTCTTTCGACACTTTTTGATCCGCATTTGCATGAAAAAAATCAAATAAATGTATCATAAAATCATTCTTTTTCTTCTTCTTTCTTTTCCTCTTTTATCTTTCTCCCTTCCTCTTTTTTCTTGAGAACTTTGAGGGGGGCTTTAGCCCCCAAAGTACCCCCTGGGTACGCCAGTGCATAAGGGGTTTGCACTTCCGTTAGTGGGGAGGGGGGCTCCTAGGGACCCATTCATTATATAATCACTTTTCTAAAGGAATGTTTAGATGAAATCCACACACATGTTAGAAGGATTCAAAGACATCAACAATAAAGAAATAAAAACTGAACAAATTGCTCAGTAAGAAAACTAAGGGCAAAACATTGATTTCAATTTTGCGCCAAAATATGTGAAAAGACACTAATTCGTTTCTGCATTTTCTACGGCACTGATTCATCTAGACTTTTTCTGATTGCTTTAATTGGTGAAGAATGAACTGTATTTACCATATTAAGCACAAACATAAATGTCTCATGCCATTTTATATTTGTTAGGTTTACTTGTGTAATTTACCATAGGTTCCTACAGTAAACCGCTATATGATGTGTATAAAATATTATGGCACCAATGGCCTACTATACTTTCCAAGAATTTTTTGATTAATTATTTACTTTATGTCACTAGATGTATGCATTATGAAAATAAGAATCACAGTAACTCTATTAAGATTTTCATTTTTGTCAGGGGCACTTCAGTTAGTGCATGGGGGGGGGGGGGTCCTAGGGACCCATACGCGATGGATTTGAATTTTTTGCACCAATGCAAACGCAATTAAAAGTTAGACAATTAAAAAAATATAAACCAAATATATTGCGGCGTTAAAAGCGCCGGCCGAAAACAAAAAAATGGGCGCCTAGGAGCCCCCTTATGCAGTTAAGTGTTAATCCATTATTATGCTTAATATAATTACGTTTTCAGATGGAAGCACTCGATATGTGGTCAATAATTATTTTATAGAGTAAATTGTATAATATTATTCGTTGCACGGTTCTTCTTTAATGACACTCTGGTCTACTCTTTGCAATACTTGTTGACGTTCTTTTAGTTTAGCAACGACTGCATTGGTGCCAATATCTGCGTAGAAAAGCCTTCTCCTTTTATACCTGAATTGCTATCCAAGCTTGCTGCTTGCTACCTACTATGCTGGCTAGCCACGTAAATATTACGAGGTTTCGCTTTCTAGTTGTTCTACCCTGCTTTAAAGGTGCAACGAGAGATTTTGAGGCACCCAAATATTGTGTCATAATAGTAATTTCATATAGATTAGACACTCAATAGATTTCTTGCTTTGCATTTCGCTACAGAAATGTCTTAAAACAGTAAAAAAGGCGATTTGGATTTGCTTGTATTTCAATGTAAAACATAGGCAGAATTTCTCCTATACGAAATTAGAAATTTCACAATTTTTGTACCAAAGAAACATTTCTCGACTAAATCATTTCAAATGGGGATATTTTTGATGGAAAGATTTACATCAGGGCAAAAATCAGTACTTTCGATTTTTAAGGGACACCCGATATGTGAAATCTCTCGTTGCAAATTTAAGACTGAAAAGGACCAAAATAAGCAGTTTCAGTACGAGTGAATGGTAGCTTTCCTGCTTGTTGGTGATCATCAGCCATCTTCTGTATTTCGATTTTTCTGCATACTACACATGTAAGAACGAAAGATACCTTCGCAAAACTCATTCCTAACCTTACGTGTATACTAACCCCCTCTCTTTGCCTTGCATCTTTTATATCACTTACAAAGTGCTTTAGATTAACTGGTCGACAACGGTCGTTTTAGCATTTCCTGGTGGCTTGTTCAAGGATGATCGCATGGCGTAGTATTCCACCAACTCGCTATATATCCTGATTCATTATTTAGTCTAGATTTGCTATTCCAGATCGCTTTTTCTTTTTAGGTTTCTTTGGTATCATTGATTTTCCAGGCTTGTCGAAATGACCATCTATTGTATGAGCTTCACGTTCTCTACTCTGTCTAGGTCTTCTGTAGTAAGTGTCCTTTTTTCATCAAAATCTTCTTTGACGTCAAACAAAATATCTTTGAATCTGGAACACCAAGTTACTGCTGACTGCTCGAATTGGTCTGTAGCTCCTTTCACCTTGTTGCTCATGTTGCGTATACATCTGTTCTCAGTACATTGTTTTGTCACTGTCTTCTAAGTCTGTTAAGTTTTCCTTGGTACGTGATCACTCTTCCTCGGGGTAACTGAGAAACACTGGTCCATTTAACCAATCTGAACTTTTCAGCAAGCATTCCTCATGATATATACATGATGATCGGCAGAGCTCAGCTCTGTTTGAACGTTGAAACATACTTCTACAGTAACTGTTTGTGCATGTATTTTAATGCATTCTGGCGAGCTCTCCAGAACATGGACTTGTCAATGTTCATGTCTGACTCTTTCACGGTACCGCATCTTGTTTAACACTTAAGTGCCTAAGGTGTTTTCACTCACGTTGGTGCCTAAGGGGGGGGGGGGCTTCCATGGAACCCCCCCTAAGGAAACCACTTTCCTTAGGGGGGGTTTTGAATTTTCAAATGAAACTCATACCACCTTTGAGGGGGCATAAGACAAGGCTAAAGGTGCAATATAAATGAGTTCCGGTTTATTGTCTGGAAATTAGGGGCAAATCATTGTTTTTGAAATGCGTCAAAATCGCTCAAAAAGTAACATGAAGTTTCCGCGGCCCTGCTTCCACAGCGTACACAATTGTTTTGATGTTTATATCTGCTCTAGAAGGACCAATTCACATATATTTAACACAAACATTACCATTCTGTACATTCTTATATTTTTGTGTGGGGGCAGTCGTATTTGCCATAGGTTTGTATAGCAATGGCGCTCAGTCGCTCGGTGATGGAATCGCTTCTTTTCAGCACATAAAGGGTTAATTATTTTTTTTCTGATTATGTAATTAATTTTGTTTCATGCATATGAACATGCATAAGCAGAAAAACAATTCTGGCAACAGGGTTTGCTAATTTTTATTTTTAAAATAACATTCCCGCTGGTGCCTAAGGGGGGGGGGTCCTAGGGACCCAAGCTAATTATCTCATTAACGGGCGAGAAATTGTAGTAAATTTTTTTATGGAAATAAGCACATCGATAAGTTGCACAATTAAAAAAAAAATAGAGTTCGAAAATATTTTTCACGAGTGAGAAATCGCCGAAAAACAAATCTTGGGTACTATGGAACCCCCAACCCCTTAGGCATTTAAGTGTTAACAGCCAAGGTTGCAGGCATGCATTCTATTTTGACTATAGTGTGGATCTTCAATGGTGTTAATCTAACCTTTGCTATCACAGAGGCACATTGTGCTTTTTGGTCCTAATCCTCTTATACTGCAAGAGGCACGACGTGTTTTCTGGTCCTCTATCATCCGCATACTGCACATATCAAACAGTTATTGGCTGGCATCTACAAAGTGGTGAAGATAAATATTAAATACCTTCCACAAAATAAACTTTTTCGTTGATACCACATATGTTGGGAATCAAACGCGTGGACAAATCAAAGGACATTGTAGTAGCATACGCTCAAAGCAAAAGAAGCAGAAGGTTCAAAGGGGTATCGGAATACATACAGTGGAAAAATATGCTCTTATCCTGAGCTCTTAGGTAATGCACAGAATCTGCCATGATTGCGATGTACATGTCGTTCTGCTAAAATACGTAATTTAGCCTTTTACTCAATGCGACTGGCGTTCAACGATGGTCCTCTCCTTTCACTTTTTAGCAGGGGACTCTAGTTAAAGAATGTGAGCTTACGGACATATTTTTTACACACAAGTACTTTACGCATTGATAATTAAAAAAAATGATGAAAGCACTTGCCAAACCTCCATGGATCCCAGATTGGGTTTCAAGGTTATACAGGGGTCAAAATTTAAAAATGATCCTATCAACATTGACAAGCACATGGCACTCTTTCTCAGATTACAAGGGTTCTAAAAAGGTATAGTTTACACTATCTATGGCTTATAGTTTCGGAGTTAAAAGTTAGAAGTTGCTTTCATTCAGGTAATATGTGGTGCAAATTGTTTCCCTAGCTTAAATAATTGCAATGAGGGAGAGTTTGCATCATCTGCTACTCACCGGGGTATCCAGACCTAGCAGTTCCTATTTTTGTATATCATGTTCTCTACTCGATAAGGGAGCCTGACATTTGTATACGCTGACAACAAATTACCGCGGGAAGCAAACTTGCGGTTTTGATGCTAGACGCGATAATGCATTGTGCAACGCCCTATTAACTACTTTGCTAATATTGATGGTTAACCATTAAAATGGCAGTTTTTGTCAGTACCATAGGAAAGAAATGGATTTGAAAGCTCAAATTTCAGAAACACAATTAAAAATGAAACAGCCTCTCATCTGATATCAAAATTGATACTACTTCAGGTTAAATGGGGGTGGGGGGGGGGGGGGCAAAGACGATTGGAACCAGCAATCTAACAATTTGCTGTTTCAATTATTACTTAAAGGAGAACCCGTATAACAAATAATATTATACAATATACTCTATAAAATAATTATTGACTACATATCGAGTGGTTTCATCGAAAAACAGAATTATATGCTATTTAAAATCGCGCCAGTGAATAACGTGTTATGCGATACGGCCGGCACGTTGCGTCATACATGCCATAGGAAATTACACTTTATAACAGCATCACATGTGAAGGTGTATGACGCTCCTTTGCCGACCGTATCGCATAACACGCATACATATCCCACATGCATTAGCGCGAATTTTAAATAGCGCATGTTCAGACAAAATGTTTTTATTCATTTTTATGGTTAGTATGATTCTGTTTTTCGACGAAACCACTCGATATGTAGTCAACAATTATTTTACAAAGTATATTGTATTTGTTATACGGGTTCTCCTTTAATCAGTACGTGTCTTGGTAAGTCCATACCGGTCTGTTATTTTTTAAAGGAAATATGTCATGATTCTGAATATTTGGAAAATTTGGTATGGATGGAAAGCTTAAGTAACGTAGATTACATATAAATCAGAATAAGTTGAAAATTGTCCACATTTGTTGAGTATTTTGCCCTTTTAATTTTCCGCCCAATAGCTTACTCGAAAACGATTCCGACAAATCCACATCGCAGGCAAATGGTGACGTCAAAGTGATGACCATCATATCGCAGTGTTGCCACTTTCCTATTCGAGTGAACTGCCAGGGGGGTAGGACATGCCATCCTAACAGGCTACCATAGTAAATGCACGTAGCAGTTCCACAAATTACCGTTTGGAAATCCCCAAAGCCCAAATTCGAGCAGGTGGTATCCTACCCCCCCCCCCCCCCCCCCCCCCCCCCCCCCCGTGAACTGCGATCGATGTGTTTTTATATCATATAATTAAAACACAACGAAATGAAAACAAAATATGTCATTCTGTAACTTATTTTTCTAATTTTATTATTACTTTCATTAATCCATCAATATTACAGTGTCAGCAATACAATTCGAGTCAACACGATGTTTTGGTCCTCACTTTGCGGTCCCGAGGAGAGCAAAATTGGGCGCTTTTGATCAATGAAGCATGGCGAAAAATCCGCCAGATTTCTTCGTATGTTCAAAAAAGCAAACATTAAAATGCCTCTATTTTGTTAATTTTACATCAAATTGTATTATTTTTTCGGGAATTCTGGGATGTGGTACATATATTTTTTAGAAATGTAAGTCAAACTGAGCTTGACAAAATCTGACATATTTCCTTTAAAGAGACGCCGATCAAAGCTGCATCCAAAACTCGAAACTCATTAACTTTTTAAACGCAAAGTGCACCCGACGCTAAGAATATCGGCGATGCTCGGTTATGGAGAATAATTATGAGACTCCGCTTAACAATGAACCTATATACCTAAAATTATATTTAAAGCTTTGTGCTATGCTATTTTTTTAGAAGTGTACTTATTTTAGTGTATCATTTTCTTAGAAGTGTAAGCGTTTTTCCTTCTTCGTAAGGGCTTTATTCGTTATCATACATTTGTATCTATGACGTAATAAAGCGTGTCATCCAATGGGTGCACTGAACCTGTTTCGTTTCGTCGAATACATAGCCTTCGTAATACGTGGCGACGAAGACTATGAATCCATCTAAAGACACTGGAGAAGTCAGAGCTGCGAAAGTCTAGCTTTTTGGTTTGTAACTGCATTTCTAGCATACTATGTTCAATAGTATTATATTTTTCTCTCTCTTTTTTACCATACTTACACGGAATGCCCAACCCAATGTCCCCCATTACAAGATTCGAGCATAGCTAAGTGAAAATGAACTTTCGCAATCGACAGTAAAAACGATCACATTTCCTGCCAACGTTGAAGAAGTTGCTGTATCGATTACTATATTGGATATACCGATGAAGAATGGAGAGAATATTTTGTTTGTCAGTTGCTAATGAAGAGGAACATGGCATTCAATGGTAATACCAGAATCTTATTCCATGGAATGATGGTAAGTACTTATTTTAATCTTCTTTTTGAAAAATATATAACTAGAATGGCGCGGGGGTTTCTCCGGCTTTCGCGATTTGTGGTGGGGGTACCAAGGTTAAGGTTGTTTAGGATTCGTACGGAACCTTATCAGACATGACCTGTCGTAATATGTTTCCACCTAGGCCCCTTTGCAACTATAACAATGTCTGCTTTAATAACCTCCCCAACTACCCAAGATCCTTCCCAACTGTCTCAGAGCCCTCAGTATCCTTCCCAGGTAACTTCTCTTTTAACACAAGTGCCACTTTCCCAACTAACCCCTGGCACCATGATTTCCACACACCTCCCACACTCTATATGCCCCAAATTTCCCTTTTCCTCTACATTTGCCCATTCCCAACTACCCAACGGTTCATTTTCCAACTACCCATGGTTCCCTTTCCAAACTACCTCAGGGTTCTCCTTTCCAACCCCGCCTTTTCACGTAACTTAATTACTAATATTTACTATTACTAATTCAGTTCTTGAGATCCCCTTTTGGGAAAATGTTTGCCCCGGAAGCTAAAGGACCTGGCAGGATAAGCAGAGAGTAAGCGCCCTCAATAGTTGGATCTAGGCTGATGAATTGTCATTTTGCGATAATTGCATGTACATAAGACTCGGTTTTCATGAGGTATTCATTCTTTCCTTCCAAAATTGCCAT
>JAMKCH010033414.1:0-24613 GCA_023653785.1 Ophioderma brevispina
AACTCTCTGCCGAAAGAAATTATTTTGAGGTCATCGGGTAATCTCGAGCAACTCCTCCTATATCTTTCCACAATCTTTGGAACATCCGCTATGTAAAATTATCGTGATGTAACGTAGAAATCCCCAATTTGGCTTAAGTTTCCTACGGCGGTCCGAAAGTGTGTAGTCCGTGTCACAGACTGTCGGCAAGATATTATATTAGTACTACCGTTATCTCCGGAAAACGAGGGGTTCTATGGAGATTTTTGCATCATAGGTCCGTTACTATGTTTGTTTTGTTTTGAATATGTATCGTAATTGGGTCCCTGAACCTATAGACCTAGCGAGAACATTGAACGTTTTTGTCGGGTACTCGGTGCGCGCAAACACGGAAAAGTAGGGCACGCAATCGCTACGGCCGCATTCCCTCGTACTTACCGGACCGGCGGAACAGTTTCCAAAGCCACGCTAATAGGTGCGCCCGTAGGCGGCCCTACTACAAGATATCATGGAAACCCGACTGCGTGCACGCAGAATCTTGGGATTAAGCACATTTAACAATTAATTTATTATTTATTTGAACTACACTTTTATAACAGTGGCACACGCCTACCGGCGGTGCGTTCAACATAATTACAAAACAAAATATAATTAGAAAGAAATAAAGTCATTATAACAACAGGCCAAAACCCAAATCAAAATGCTCTTCGTACCCACACATATACACCCCACCTACACGCGCGCACACAACCCCCCTACACACCCGGTACCCCCCACACACACACACCTATACAATCACAAACACACACACACACAAAGTGTTATTTATCAATCACCCACACCCACACTCCTTGCTCATTCATACACAATACAACAAAATTAAATACACAATATAAGTCTATAAAAACAGTTGTACATCAAAATAAGGCGTTACAATGCCATCAAAAACTGTCTCATCATCCCCCCAGTCTTTGGTGTTGCAATCCGGTGTGCCTCTGAAAAGTATCCCGAAGGCAGATGCACACAACTGCAACACTGATCACTGAGCGGCATGCCCTTAAGTACAAAAATAGGGCATTTAAACAAAACTAACAATTTTTACAGACTTATTACATTACAAAACTTGAAAGGTCACAAAAATCAAGTTACGAATATACACATAAACGGCAAATAAATTTGTGGACCCCTGACTTCAAGCGATTTCTAAAACATGCCCTGCATCTTTCAGAAATGATTTAAAAAAATCATCAAATATTTGTTATAAGATCAACTTGGTCACTTGGGAGCATGGGAACAAAATTGAAACAATCATCTCCTAGTACAAGGTATAATTTTACATCAATATTACCAGAGATGAAAAAACTATCCAAACAAAATGCAGGCCGAATCATTCAAAATATGCTCAATGATTTTTAAATTTGTCAATCCTGAGATCATTAATGGCCCGCACACCAAAACAAGAAGTGCTTGACATCCTCGTGACCATCATGACAAACTTACAGACACCTTAGTGCTGACATCCCAATGATCAAATTTTTCCCATCAAGAGGAAGTGTATTGATCTAGCTTTTAACACTATTGGAGGCGGTACCATATAATCATAATTGAGCAAGCAGATAGCTCTCAACTGCTTGGTTGGCTTTTAACAAACGTAATCACGGCAGGTGATTTTTTACAATTGAATTCGTACCAGTCGTACTCTTACTGCGCTTTAGGCGATATGTATTTCAAAGCTCTTGAACCAGAGGGGATTGGATGGACGAGCAAGTGAAAACACAATGGTCCAAGACCACAACCACAGAATATTTTTAACATCATTAAGCCACTTCACCTTGAGCTATGGCGGCGATCGTGAATAACATAAATGGCATTAAAAAGGAGCTAAAGGCCATCTATGAGACCTCTAAGTTGACCAGCCTTGCAAGTCCTGGGTTATTATGACTGTGAATATTTTCAATGCTATCCCAACCAAATCACCAAGTAAGTGAGCGAAATGAGGAAGTAAGGGAGGGAAAGTGGCAGAGAGGGTGGGGGGGAGGTCGGAAGAGGGTATGAGGGGAGGTAGACAAGTAATTAACAAGGGGGTTGGGGTAAAGGGGGGAAAAGAAGGGTGGATAAAGCGGAGGAGGCAGGGTGGCGGATAAATGGGGGAGAGATAGGAGTTACGATGGGGGGGGTCAAGCAACTGCTGTGTATTGCTTGATGCTTTTAAAATAACCCTGGCCATTGAAGTGAAGTGTTTTCCAACTTTTTTAGTCACTTGGCCCCACTTGCGCATATGTATTAACAGTTTTGAAGAATTGATGCGCTTTTATCCCCCCTTTGACGACCGAACACTCTCTTTAATTGATGGAAGCGCTACAAGTCTTCCAACGCAGCATTACCATAAATAAATCTGTCCAGTCATCGTGGTTATTACTTTGACTTTCTTATCTATGAGTTCTATTAACCTTCCTTAATAAATCCTTTAACATGTCAATTTCCGGCAAAGTTTCTGGAAGATGCACAACCCAAGTATTTGGATTATTTCAACTTCGTTATTGACTGTCGCCAAGGTTCCAAACTTTTATATTGTTAAGATTTTTAACCAAGACAATAACTTTGATTTACTGAAGTTAATCTAATTTTCCTTTGCGTGAAAATTTCCCCCGCATATCAACATAGATTGTAAATCTTATCGTTTCACAATTAAGACACATCGTCAGCCCAGAAAAGACAACTAATCTTAACATCAAGATGCGGGTACCGACATTATGGGCCTGTAACATTTTTGCCTAATTCATTTATATAGATGCAAAACAAAATTGGGCATGATAATAAACACAGCCTTGTTCACACTTTCCTCCACATCAAAAAAGTCATACAATATCCCCAAATTTAACACTACATTGAACATTATTATACAAGTTATCCAGAATATTCCAACTTTGCCACGAATACCAACATACCAAGTAATTGAAAGAGACGCAATCTCTCCAGACCGTGTCAAATGTCTTACGGAAATCCAAGAAGGCTAAGTAAATAGGCTTATTTTCAGCTGAACGAACGGCTGCGAACACTTTTAAGAGTGAATATATGTCTCCCCGATGGAATTTTTTCTAAAACCTCCCTGAATCTCTGCAAGGATATGATTGCTTTCAAGAAACGATGAGATACGGTCCAAACATACGATTAAAATCTTAGAAACACAGAAGTAAGTAATGCCCCCGGTAATTGGGTTCAATCGTTTTTGGTGCCTTTTTAAAAAGGGGGACAATAACACCTTTGTTCCAATCGGCAGGTGTTTTACCGAGAGATAGAAGTTTATAAAACATATCAGTCAGGAACTAGTAGGGCATTGCCGCCCTTTTTAAGAAGCTCGTTTGTGATTGCGTCAATATTCCAGGGGACTTGTTTATTTTTTGCCTCTCGTACCAGCAATCCTTAACATCATCAGACAAAAGGCATGTTATTAGAAGGGTATTAGGCGTCTGGTTAGTGTTGTCATAAAACAAACCAGTTTCTGATTGTTACCGACGTGTCTTTGGATGCGGTCGTCCGTTACAATCATTTAATTTCCCTATTCATCTTCCTAAAGGATCCAGTCCCTCATAATAGTACACTTCATAACTTTCCTGTCGGTAGTTATTTCTTCAGAATTCGGTATCTTAAGTGAATTGAGATTATCCCCTGTGTTATTGCCTCTTAAAAATCTTTCCAAAAGTCCCTACAAGAGAGCCCGCCCTTATTAGCGATATGAAAACTCCTATCAAACCTCATTTGCATTATCTTTTGCTGAATGAGTTTTGCTTGGCACCTTCTTTCTAAGTTATAATCTTCCCAAGAGCGTCCCTCTCTTTCTTTGTTATCACTACTCTGTGTTTTTGACCACCTCGGTGTTCTTCACGCACTCGTTTTGCTTTCATTAATGGCGTCAATCAATCGATCTGTCCCACCAATGCTTACAAGTATTACGCGTTTGTTACAACCAATTGTAGTTGAGGCAGACGCAAGAAGAATCGATTTCCAAGCTTTCCCAACAGAATTAACATCACTGAAATTGTGAACATCCCAATTTCTCAAAACCTGCTGATTAATTTTGGTAGGCTGACCCGTCTGATTATATGAAATAATCCCATTTTTCTGGCTGCTTTCGAATTCACTTGAGATTTACCAACAGAACCAAACGGGATATGTGCTAGGACATTGTGATCACTACAAATGCAATTCCCTTTCCCCTCATCACACCAAACCATTTTATCATGTACCTTGTCAGTACATCGGACCATAGAAAAAGTCAATACAACTTTAATGTGGGGGTTCTAAACCATGTAATCTTACCGTGGCATTTACGAGAGCAATTAATCATATTCAAAACGGTATCATCATCACAGAAATTAAGTAAACGATTCCCATTGGTATTTAAAACCGGTCACCTCCTGGGGAAATTGGTTAAAGCTGCGATCCTCGCGATGGTGAACAGTCCCCCATGATCAGAATATTAGGGTCACTCTCACGATTATCGTTTTCGATTTGAATAATTTCAGAGAGTAATTGGTTTGTAAAGCTCATCCAAGTAAACGGGGTCAGTAACCTTCGACTGGAAAATAGGCAACAGGGCAAAGCAGATGACGAAACATCATTACTTTTACAACACGAATCCATAATCTTCAACATATTCAACTTTTAGTGAAAAATATCATCATCCCATAAATTTGTCTAACAGAAGCCACCCCCGCCTCCTCCTTTCCGCTACG
Source organism: Ophioderma brevispina (assembly GCA_023653785.1). Taxonomy (NCBI): domain Eukaryota; kingdom Metazoa; phylum Echinodermata; class Ophiuroidea; order Amphilepidida; family Ophiodermatidae; genus Ophioderma; species Ophioderma brevispina. The sequence continues at coordinate 4,716 of JAMKCH010033414.1, forward strand.
ACCTGTCTTTTTTCCCATACCAGTTGAAACCTTTTCATATCAATACCGTTGTCATATTCGAAGTTTCTTCTTGCAATGCCAAAAATATCATAGATTGATCATCAAAAATTTCTTAATATCATACATCTTTGATTTGACCCGGTTTAGCATATTAAATGCAATATTTAATTAACATTCTTGAGACGGGTACCAATATTCCCTTTGCGTTTTACCACGCCTACGCCCCTAATTGAAGTCACGAATGTTAGAACGATCATTTATATAGTGGAAACATTAATTAACATTATTAATTGAACTTCCTGAAAATCGTAAGTTACACTTGAATTTGAGAGCATGTTATCAACAGGTAAGTTAGGACATTCATCCTTTAAAGTATTGAAAACATTTATGGTTGAAAAAAGAGGTAAACGTTCAGAGTCCACATTGCCGCTAAAAGTTTTCCTCTGGCTTTGCCAGAAGCGGCTTCAACTTCTTCGCCAACAAGCTTCCTACTTACCATAAGTTCAGATTTTGCTTTTCCAAATTGTCCCCAAAAAGCACTGAACGGGGTTTGGTATTTGCAGGTTGCGTTTCCTGGTGTTTGCTCACCACAAAAGTAACATCCTCTTCTATTGCGGAGTCTCTTGTTTGTTGTGGCCCTTTTGTTTACCATCAATATACCGGGCGTGATGGGATCGGTATAAACAGAAGGAGCGGGAGGGTATGGGGGCTGTAGGACAGGAGGTGAGAGTGAGAAAGTGCAAGGGGGGAGAGTTTTGGAAGTTGTAGTGGAGGGTGAAGGTGGGACAACGTAAAAGAGGAGTAGCCTGCGGGGGGAATGCAATGGGGTTGTCTTTCCCCCTTTTTCACGGTGCGGCGGGACATGCGGGGGTAGTGGTGGCAGAGGGTACGCGTCTGTTCGGGGTAGTCTTTGGGTTGCCCTGCATGCGATTGACGATTTTTCACTTTAATAAGCGCATGTGTTGAGTTTTCAAGAGTTTGAGATAAAGTTTTTTTATTTCCAATTCTGGAAAGATGAAGTCCACTGCGGTTTAGTGTATTGCTGCAATTTCCCCATTTTGGGTTTTGGAATGGCTATTTTATCTACCCACATGCAGTTAGGTCTTGTAGACGCGAGAGTTTCAAGTTTAGTATGAGCCTATCAACTCGCACTGGTTCAACGGCCTTTATCCGATCTAGTTACCACTGAGGATATGAATTTTAGCATCCTCTGGGCATCTCTCGTTTAGATCATTATCATATCTTCATACAATTTTTCTGCGTTTTCGCCATCAGCCATCGCTGGTACAATCCATTGGTTTCCGCTGATGTGGATGATAGTCTGAAAGTCACCAGTTTGATTCTTTCTCAAGGGTATCTTTAAAATTTGTCTTTAACCGCTTGCTCCACGGATGCACATTACCTTGGTGTTTTCCCAACCCTTTCTCAATTTATGTCTTTTATAATCGAGTCACCATGAGCAGAGTTTTCTCATGAGGCTGTGGGTTAGAAACCTGCTCTAGAACAACGGTCTGGGTATCACTATCAAAGCTATCAACTGACCTAACACACTACCCGGGTTGAACCCCGGTCACTTGATCTGTGATTCTGCATTCAAGCGAATTACAAAGAACTTCTGTCTGGACGGAAATTGTAGTCTTAAGGGACTCGTTCTCCTTCTTTAGATCTCGTTGATCTTGTTCGTGATGGGCAATGGTATCATTTCAAGGTACTACTCACGTTCTTGGAATGTTCCTACAGCTGTGACAACACAGGCCGGAGTCCCTGCCAGAAATTGGAACACCAACACTGTGCATGAAATTCTGACTGGCAAAGGCTGCAGACTGCGGGTTTGATCTTTGAGTAACGCTAACAGTGCAATGTATCGAAGCAGTTATTTTGGCTGCGAGATTTCAGTTTTATGTTCTCGATAATGCACTTCTTAATGGTGAAGCTGCAATCAATCGCTCTGCTATTATGTCTGGGCGAGAAGTAGATTGACGATTGAGTAGGGCTGTTCTCGACTCACCCACACGTTGTTTAAGGGTGTTTTGGCAGTGAATACCTTTCGTTCCCGCTATAATCGTTTGATCAGGTCCCATGGAAGTATCGCAGCTAGCGTCCCTTGTAGCCAAATCTATAAGCTTCCGCGGCGTAACAACTCAGTTTGGTGGAAGGTCATTTCCCATCAATACTTTGCCTCGTGGTTTAACCGATAATGCTAACGCGTCCCAACATAAACCGTTTTTGCGATAGAATCAGCACTTCCTTGGACTGGGGTATTTCCAATGTCGGGTTTCATGGTGCGCGTAGGCCTTACAGGTGTTTTTGGATTTCTGCAGAGTTCGCACTTATCACAGAGAGTAATCACTTTGTCTGATCCTAACATCAGTTCCCTTTCCTTTGCAATCATGACAAGTAGAAGCAACAGCAGGCATGTTGAAGACTGATAAAGTAGAAAAATTTTAAAGTTCCCGGCAAACAGCTTCACATCACATGTATCCGCTATGTGAAGTTACGCGTTACGCATGATTGCACTCCGGAGCTCAATACGAACACGTCTTAACTCGATAAGATAAGGTATCAGAATTAATGAGTATCTGCCCACGACAACTTCATGGCCAAACCAAACACTTTTTTTTTCAACTTCAAAGGAAAACACTCAAAACGCACGCAGGACCAACCTTGGAATTTATAAAATGGTATTTTCAGTCAATCATGCACAATCTCAAGTGAAAGGCAACAAGCACTGCAAAAATAAAATACACTGTGTACACAAAAACAAACTCACTTTTCGCATCGCAAACACGGCAAAGAAAAAAATACAAACATTCTACACAACTAGTGAAAGTTTTGCAATATGTAGGGACTGAGCTTCATATATTAGTATGGATCGTGATTCGTGAAACTTAGAATCTTGATCAAGAAACTTAGAATATCGGCGATAAAATGGAATATGGTTGATACTCTTAAGTGTTTCGATTGTTTTCTTGCACGTATAACCCACTGACAGGTAAAGTTAAAGTCTGATTCAGAGATTTCAGAATATAATTTTTTTTAAATATTAATTAAAAATAGTCAATTAGAACTGAAGATAGTCACCTAGAATGCTCAATTCCAAAGTTTGAGATGAATCGGATTTTTCGTTTTGATGCTGTAAACATTTATGTGTATATAGCAGTGCCATAGGATATGTGTATAAACAATTTCCGGATCCGGAATTTCAACAAAGACTTGATTTTCTATAGAAGGACGGTCATTTTTGAGCTTACTATTTCACACAGTGATTAGTATATGGACAAGCATTATTTACATGCAAAAAAACACAATTTGTTTGAAATTGAGGGCGCCCCATCGGAAATCTCTGAGTCGGCCTTTAAGACAACGAATAATGTGTAAATTTGAAAAGAAATTTGACAATCCGGGTTAACAATGACGCCACATGTACCACTACATTCTACCAGTGTGTTTAGCAAATTGAAACTTTTCTTGCCTTCACTTAGTAAACATTTTTCATTGCTCATCAACGTAGTATACATGCAATTGCTAAATATTAATATTCTAAACACTAGCCATTCACACACTAAACATATTTTTGCATTTAACATTTTTAGAAGAAAATTTAATCCATCAACACAGTTTTTTATAGTCCATTGGAAATAAAGCACTGAGGATGTTCAAATATTGAACAAAGGCGATAGGTGACAATATACTTTTCAGCTCGTATGAAAATTCATGAAACCGCCAAACCTCGTGTAAAGAAACTGAGGTGGCCCCCATGAGAGTGTCCTAGCTACATAGCCACAGTGTACGGAATAACCGTGACCTTGTGACGAGGCCAATTGGGTACAGTGCTGAAACAAGATGCATACAGCACTCAATGGAGAACACAATAGACAGATGGGTGGTAGGACACTCAGTACACTTACGCTGTAGTTTATGACACCGTGTGAAAGCAGATATATCCGGTTGGAGTCATAGCCCGGGGCTCCATAGGCGATAACGGAAAAGCGTGAAACTAATGTTGCGTAAAGATGCCACTGCCGTATTGCCGTATGTTCCACCATTGTTCCGGACTATGATACGCCGGACAATGGTACTTCTACACCGGCTTCGACCAGGAGATACAATGAAGATTTAGGTAAGGCGAATGTGGTGTGCATCAGTCTTCTTGATAGCGTTGAATCCAATGCGTAGCCAGGTGGGGACGGGGGGGGGGATGCCCCCCTCTTAAACATTTTTTGTGGGGAAATCCGGTAAATAAAACACGATATTCATGTAAATCAGTCCCTTTTTTGGATTCTTTTTGCCCTTTGACAGGGAAAACTCTGGTGCTGTTATCTGGACAAATGTTGCCTCTACCGGGAAATTGCCCCCTCGGAACCACCGGGTTGGCTACGCGCCTGGTGCTTCTACATAAGATAGCAACGGGTTACCCTAATTAAACCCCGGTCTTCGAGGTAAGACAACAAATGAAATCGTATAATGACATCACTATAAATAAACGCCGATAAACACCCGTACCCGATTAAACCTTTTTTTTTTCGCAGATAAACTCCATTCTTACATTAGAACTTGCTTTGAGAATTGGTGATTTCTTTTGTACGGCTTTATAAGATAAACGCTGTAGAGAAATCACATTTTGACGTAACAATCAACTCAACTTATATTGGTACATGCAAGAACCTTATCTGCTCGTACACAGTCTGTTAGCTTAATGTGTGCGTTATTCCGTGGAAGCAATCTCGATATTACCAAAGTAACCAGTAAGAAGTATGTCGAGAGCGTCGTATCTCTATAGTGCCTTAACGCTCACTTGAGAAACGGAACAGAATGTCCAACCACTACAATACTCATACCAGGTGCCCCCCCCGCCACAAAAAAGAGACGACCCCTGACAAATGTCTCTACAACTGCTTTTGTGTTGTTATATATTTTGTCACCCTATATAGTTTGCCCTATATAAATTCAAAGGGACAAATTACATCAAGATTCAAGTTTTAGTTTTTCACACGTGGTTTCATTGTTTAAATTATTAAACACCTTAGATTTTGTTTTTTTAGTTTAATTTCTCTGCGTTTCTTTAGTTAAAGTGCGTATTTTAGTGTGGTAATATGAAGTGCATTGCATCACTGGAAAACCTTTTTCTTCAACCTACTCATAGTGGTCATTGTCATGGTGGCCGCATACCAACATGCCGAGTGACACTAGAATACGATAACAGAACGACATGAACGCAAAACAACCCGCAGAACATTTATAAATAGTCTACACTATTGCACCTGGACATGTATGTAAAGAACTAGATAGAATTTAATGTTTTGACATTCATGTCAGCATCATGAGGCTTGGTCTCTCTGTATAGATCTCGAGTTTTAAAACCCCGAATAGTGTCAGATGTAGACCTATTTTTGCAATTTTTAAATCCCATCGACGTGATGCTGCTGACATCCTGGCAGATTAAATCGCTGACATACCCGAATCGGTTTGACACCTTCCAACACCTCCACTTGCAGCCATATCTTGGGTGCATCCTGCTTGAATTCACCAATGTGCAGATAGTGTATCTTTTTTAATTTAGACTTAATCAAGCGTGTACAGACGTAAAAACAAAGATTTGGGTAGGTTGGGTTGGATGCCCCCCAGTAATGGCGGATCAATTCTGACCATCTTGGCTGGTCCCTGATTTGTCCTATATACATGATAAATACGGGCACTCTGTACCATTTTAAGTATATCTTTTATAAGTTTATCGGTATATGCACTTGTCATCCTTTGTTGATTTGCATGTTATTAACATAACTTTGTCGAGATGTCTTCGTCGTCGTCATCGTCGTCGTCATCGTCATCATCATCATCATCATCACCACACCACCACTATTTCCGTCATCATCATGCCGTCATAGACCCCGTCGTCGACGTCGTCACTTGTCACCTTTCTCATCCTCATCCTGTAATAAGTTGTTTTTATGTCGAGGTCACTATTATTTCGTAGTGAACTACACAGGGTCTGCCACGCCTGCATATTTGCACTGCTGTCAGATCAATATCTTCAAACTTGTCTATAGAAACAACAAAGCAAGGTTTATTTGAGTTGCTCACCACGTGCTTTTGAAATCTGTCAAAAAGCTGGCAGATGCACAATTAATGACAAATACAAAACAACAAACTCCTAAATATAAACGCGTGAAACTTTCACGCTTCCTGAGTGAAATTCTTGCAGTGGCGTAACAGCCCCCCCCCCCCGGCGACTTTGGCCGGAAAAAATGCATAAAATCAATGCTAAATCCCCGTGTTTATAGCTCTCTTACCGGGCAAAATTGGGGCTTTTGACCCCCTTCAGAGGGAAATTTCCCAAACTGGGAAATTTTGCCCACTCAGAGCGGGAATGCCGTATGCCACTGAATTCTGTACCCACTCCAAAATGAGTGGTCAAAAAAGTGAACATCATCCATAAGAGTGGATTTCCACTCTTTTGCTATTGTCCTTTATAATGTTTAATAGGTCATAGCCCATAACCGAAACCCTGCACCCCCACCCGGGGGATTTTCTGGAGACACGATTTTTGGAACCTTATACATATAGCTATCAAATCATGGTTGTCTGCAAAATCCCCCTCCGGGTTAACAGAGTGAGGGCGCTTTTTTCAAATGACGCCAAGATTCACTTAATGCCCTTTTTGACATATCTTAATTTTTGATCCAAATTCATGCCTATTATGACTACTTAGTCCGCACCAAAAAAGAAAAACATACAAAGGAATGTTGAACACCTTTTTGGCATGCTTAACCTGCCTCTAAGAGCGTCCTATTTCAAATGGCCACCAAAACAATGAACACCGTGTATTTACACATTATCCTCTTTAAAGGTAAGGCCAGTGTCACCTTTATATATTTGTGTGCACTTGTGGATTAGTTTGAGGTAAGTAAACACTTCAAAATGAGGTATTTAGCCTATCAGTGTATATATAGAGGTCGCTTTATGTAAAAATGGTCTATGAACTTACTATACACTAGAAACCACCACCACAGCCTCCTATCATGATCACCTTGAAACGATAAGAGGAACTATAAGGACAGGGGAGGGGTATATGAGTGAATGAGGGTTAATAATAGAGGGGGGTGGGGGGAAGTTACAATATCGTGAGAAAAGTGAGCGGACGGGGTTGAAAAAGGGAAGGAGTGGTTAGTATGAGAGAAAATGGGGGTAGTAGGGGGAGGAATGGAAGAACTGGAAGGGGGAGGTTAGGGGGGTAAAAAGGGCGAGGGGTAGAACTCCTCCCCCTTTTGTTCTTGAGTCGTGATGTATTGACGATGGTTTACTATGTGTGCAACAATCTTCTTACTACGCCGGCTTGCGAGAGCGTCAGGCAAGGAGTGTACGCGCAGCGACGTAACCAAACGCGTCCACATAAGTTGTTGTTTTTAAGAAATTACTAAACGTACTTCAACACACAGGTGCTTGGTTTGGTCTATGTGGGCTCAGGAATGGAATGCCCCGGGGAGCATGTTCATGCCTCTCCTGTTCGGCAACTGTGCTGCGACCGCCTCGAGAGGGCGGGAGCCGTTCGTTTTGCTGGAAAGACAATCTTGGAATTGCGGCAACGATGGCAGATGTCAAAAGGAGCACTCAAGGGCCTTAATTAGCTCGCCCCTTGATTGTGATAGAGCCATCAGCGCGCAGTCCATCCGGGGAACATGTTGGTGTATGCTTTCCGTCTGCTGGGGCGGTGCCAGGCGTCACCTTTTGAGTGACCGGTCTGGAGCGCCCCTGGACCACTGTGATAGTCCCATGTTTACTTATGAGTCACCTTGGACTGCACTCTCTATAAGACCGCACATCCGAAGCATTGGCGTACTATGGAGGTCAAGGGGAGGGGGCACATCCGCCGGACACCACCTCAGAGGGGGGCTGAATGATGTTTCGAAAATAAAAAATTTAATTTTTTAATTTGTTCTTTTTTGGTTGTTTGTTGTTATTATGTTGTTTTGTTGTTATAGTTCATCCACTTCAAGATAAATGGATAACTAAGATCTCTCCGAAGGCACTCAAACATGCTATTTAACTCAAGAGCTTCCACGTGCTCCGAACCCTGGATCCGCCAGGGGCAGTATAGTTCATGATTTTAGATAACCGAGAGCTCTCCGATGCGCTGAACCTGCGACCCAAGAGCTTCTGGGGCCCTCCACTGGACCCCGCAACGTTCAACAAGTTCATCTGGTTCAAGATAAGGAACCATAACACTTTTCCGAAGACTCGAAATTTAAACTCAAGAGCTTCCGGGGTCCCAGCTCCCTTGAACCCCCACAAGGGGCTGTTCCCCATTACCCGTATCCCGTGTCCCTGAGATCACGGCGCTTGCCCTGTGCTGCTCATGTGTGGAGTATGCTTGCCCTGTATGGGAGGGGTCAGCCCGAAGCTTGACCCGTAGTTGGATGCCTCTCCTTCGGCTGTCGCGTGGTTCTTCGCCAGCTCCAGCGGACACTTATACATGCAGCAGCGTAGCATGCAGGAGCATTGCTGCCAAGTATCTGGTATGGAGCGCCCTGTGCTTGACAAGGCCGTCTGCTGACCGCTCTTAGGTCCGTGGTAGTTTTCTTAGCAAGTCCGTATCCTTTGAAATAGTCTCTAAGGAGTTTTGGGGGGAGTTGGCTTGTGGAAAGAAAGACTTTGCTGTCACCAAGTGGCATCTAGTGGTCTTGAGCCTGTGAGCATCTTCCCTGGGCTGGCTTCTCGTGGGCGGAGTGGCGGTGTCTCAGCTTATTGAGATCCAAATCGGCCGTCAAGGTTCTTTGCAGAAGTGAGTCTACCTTGGAAGCAGATCAGGACACTGAAGCATCCTCTTGGTCTGCCAATGTTGTGTGCAACAATGCACAGATAAGGACCTTGCAGAATTCAGGAAGCCAGCCAGACATTGTACCACCCTCTGGCTAGATCACATTTGAGAACCACTGTGTTTTGGATATGATACGCATAATTGCGCAATTTAATAATCATTGGTATTGTTCATTGGCGATCTTTTAAGAAATGCGGTTTCCTTGGTATACGAACTTAAATGCAGCTCCTTGATTCAGAAATTGATCTTCTCTTCCTCCCCCTCTTCTTGAGTCATGTCCTTAATTGTCTTCTCTGTATCAGATTTTCTTCCTCTACTATTATGTCAGACACCTCTTGTGGCATCAACTCTCCTGATGGCCACTTGTATCTAGTGCAACTTCATTTAACTTCCAACCATGATCATCTGGTGGAGAATTTCTGGCTCTGCCACTTCTGCCTGGGACCATCAGGGCTTGATAATTGGCTCTCTGGATCTGCATCCTCAACAAATCCCTATTACGAGTGCTCTGGCACACCAGTCGATCTTCCAAGGCGTAGGAAGGCATCGATATACTTGTCACGTTTTTGACTTAACCCCGTCTACTTGAGCCATTTTGTAACAAACTCCCGACCTCCCCCTCCCCGTGATTTTTCGTTTAAAACTGAACATTCGTTCCCTGTAAATTTGGTACCACAGGGAGCTTAGAGTTTTATTCTTTCCATTGGTATCAAAATAAGTACCAACATCCCAATTAATGACGTCACTAGAGGTCTATGTTGAGGAAGTATGAAATACATTACTGATTATAGGGTGGAAATTGATATTTCGCATTTTAGCGACTCAAAAACATATTATAGCACTAAAATGCTCTCTTTTTTATAAAACTAGTCCTTTTCCATCAAGTAGAGCCAAAAACCGCATGAAAATTTGGACATTCCTAACATTTTGGCACAAATGAATTTTCCACCGATGTGTGTCTATGGAAAATTGACATTTTTACGGTACACAGCCAGCGAAATGTTCTGACTGCCCAAGTTTTTATGACTTACGTTCTACCCGCTGATTTTTTTCCTCCTATTGATTTATCAAAATTTAATATATTACCCTACTATTATTTTTACCAAAATTCAAGTGCCTGTGATGTTCGGTGCTGTGCTAGGATGTTGGTACTTCTCTCCCAAAGTGGGGGTGGTTGCATTTTTGGCAGCCATTTTGAAAAAGCCCCTCCCGTTTAAACCCAGGTGGTGATTTTTGGCAGACAACCTGAACTTCAGTTGCTTATGGTATAATCTTCACAAAAATGGTTGTCTCCAAAAATCCCCGGGGGTCTGGTATCTCCGTAGCCATCCTATAACATTGAACCTTAGCTTGGACAACAGCCGTACCCCCTTTAAAAAAGGCTGACTCAGAGATTTCCCCGGAGAGGGCGCCCTCATTTTCAAACAATGATGTTTTTTGCATACTACATAATGCTTGTCCTATAATAACACTGTGTGAATACCTAATGCTCAATCGACGGTTCATATAGAAATCGCAACTTTGTTTAAAAATCCCGGATCACGGAAATTTGTTATACACGGTTGCACTGCTATCTGTACACATGTGTACTGCATGAAAACGAAAAATCCGATTTCAGCTCTAACTTTTTGGAATTGATCATTTTTCGGTGAATCTTTATTCTTAGATGACTATTTTAATTGCTACCAAAAAAAGATATATATTTCGAAATCTCTGAGGCATCCTTTAATGATATCAGAGGCAACTCCAATGCGTGTAATTCCGAAGGGCACTGACATGGAAATTGAGCTCTATTCAACAGCAACATAAATAAAAATGGTTACTCTTTATTTTACTATAACTGAGATCTGGTCTCGCCGGGATATCTGTGCAGATTCTAGGTACCAAGACCAGGATATAAATCGCAGGGCGAACCGTTGGTGAATCGTTTCATGCATGATTTTGTTAGTTGTAAACAACGATGAACTGGTTTATTTGAGTTGCTCACCACATGCTTTTGAAATCTGTAAAAAGCTTCCAGATGCACATGAAGGACAATCAAACAACAAACTCGCGAAATATAAACGCGTGAAACTTTCACGCCTCATGATGAAATTCCTTGCATGGCGTAACAGCCCCCCCCCCCCCCCCGGCGACTTTGGCCGGGACAAAAAATTGCAAAAATCATGCTAAATCAGCCGTTTTTTGGCCCCCTGCCGGGAAAAATTGGGCCTTTTGCCCCCTTAAGAGGGAAAATTTCCCAACCTGAAATTTGCCCCTCCGAGCGGAAGGCCCATTAAACAAATTTAATGCCACTGAAATTCTTGTGAACCACTCCAAATGAGTGGTCAAAAAAGTGAACATCATTCCATAAAGAGTGGATTTCCCACTCTTTGCGTATTGGTCCCGGTAATAAGGTTTTATAGTTCATGAGCCCATAACCGAAACCTGCACCCCCGGGGATTTCTGGAACCACTATCTTTGGACACCTTATACATATAGCTATCAAATCAGGTTGTCCGCAAAAATCCCCATCCTGGGTTAAAGGATGAGGGCGCTTTTTTCAAAATGGCGGCCAATATCAATTAATGCGAAAATGCGCCCTTTTTGACATATCTCTTACGTTTTTGATCCAATTCATGCCCTATGTGACTACATAGAGAGAGTCGCACACAAAACACACAAGTACTGTTGAACACCTTTTGGCATGCTTAAACCTGCCTCTAAGGGCGTCATATTCAAAATGGCCACCAAACATGAAACAATACTAACAAAACACCGTGTATTTACACACTTAATGCTCTTAAAGGTAAAATGCCAGTGGTCAACCTAATTAATACTTTTGTCCTGCACCTGTGGATTAGTTGGAGGTAAAGTCACTTAAAAATGACTAGTTAGCCTAGCAGTGTATATATAGATGGCGCTTTATGTAAAAATGGTCTATACCACACATACTATACAATAGACCACAACCACAGCCTCCTCCTTAATCACTGATCACCTTGAAACCGGCATAACCATGGTTTCTTGAGTCTTGATGTAATTTACGGAGTGTTGTTACTATGTGAGCAACAAGCTTTTTCTACGCCTGCTTGCGAGAGCTCAGGCAATGAGTGTACGCCAGCGACGTAACCAAACGCGTCCCCAGAAGTTGTTTTGTTAAGATTACTAACGTACTCAACACACAGGTGCTTGGTTTTGTTGGTGCTTGTGGGCTCATGATGGAATGTCCCGGGAGCGTCTTAATGCCTCTCTCTTGTTCGGCATCTGTGCTGGCGACCCGCCTGAGAGTGCGGGAGCCTGTTCGTTTTGTCTGGAAAGACAATCTTGGAATTGGGGCACAACGCTCAGATGCAAAAGGAGACTCAAAGGGCCTTTAGATAGGCCCGCCCCTTATTGTGAGGAGAGCCATCAGCGCTCAAGTCCATCCGGGGAACAGGTGGTGTATGCTTTCCGTCTGCTGGGCGGTGCCCCAGGCGTCACCTTTGAGTGACCTGGTCTGGAGCGCCCGTGGAGCAGCGGTGATAGTCAAATGTTTACTTTAGGGGAGTCACCTTGGACTGCCTCTCTCTTAGCAGACCCCAATCGGAAAGCCAGTGGCCGTAGCTGAGTGAGGGGCAAAAGGGGAGGGGGCCCACATGCCCCGGACACCACCCCAGAGGGCGCTGAATGATGTTTCGGAAAAATAAAAAAAATAAATACGTTGTTGTGATTTTTGTAGTTATTTCACGGCAGTATAGTTCATACCCCTTCAGATAATGAGATAACTAAGATGTCTCCGAAGGCACTCAAACATGGCTATTTAACTCAATAGCTTCAACACGGGCTCCGAACCCTGGATCCCGCCAGGGCCAGTAAAGGTTCATGAGTTGTGAGTAACCGAGAGCTCTCCGGATGCGCTGAACATGCTAAAACCCAATAGCTTCTGGGGGCTCCTCCCCTGGACCCCGCAACGTCAACCATAGTTCATCTGGTCCAAGATAAGGACATAACCCTTCTTCGAAAGCACTCGAACATGTTAACTCAAGAGCTTTCCCGGGTCTCAGCGCCCCTTAACCCCCCACAGGGGCTTTTCCCCATTAACCCTGTATGCCCGTGTGCCCTGAGATCAACGGCGCTTGCCCTGTGCTCTCATGTGTGGAGTATGCTTGCCCTGTATGGGAGGGTCAGCCCAGCAGCTTTGACCCTAGTTGATGCCTCCTGCCGGCTTGTCGCGGGGTGTCTTCGGCCATCTCCAGCGGACAACTTATACATGCAGCAGCGTAGCATGCATGAGCATAGCTGCAAGTATCTGGTATGGAGCGCCCTGTGCTTGGACAGAGGCCGTCTGCCTGCTGACCGCCTTAGGTCCGGGTAGTTTCTTAGGCAAGTCCGGTCCTTTGAATAGTCTGCTAGGAGTTTGGGGGAGGTGCGCCTTGTGGAAGAGAAGACTTCTGTCAACCAAGTGGCATCTATTGGTATTGAGCCTGGTGAGCATCTTCCCCCTGGGGCTGGCTTCTCGTGGTCTGAGTGGCGGTGTCTCGTTGATTTGAATCCAGAATCGGCCGAGCAAGGTTTCCTTGCAGAAGTGAGTCTACCTGGAAGCAGATCAGGACACTGGAGCATCTCTTGGTGAATGTTGGTGCAACAATGCACAGATCAGGACCGTCAGAATTCAGTGAAGCAGCAAACTGTACCACCTCTGCTAGATCACATTTGAGACCACTGTGTTTTGGATTGATAAGAAGAATTTTCCAATTTTAATAATCATTGGTATTGTTCAAAGATTGGCGATCTTTTACAGAAATCTGTTTCCTTGGTATAATACGAGCTTCAATGCAGATGCAGCTCCTTTGGATTCAGAAATTGATTCTTCATCTTTCCCCCCCCCCCTCTTCTTGATCATTCTTAATTGTCTTCTTTCTTTATCAGATTATTCCTCTACTATTATGTTCAGACAACTCTTGGGGCATCACTCTCCTGATGGCCACTTGTATCTAATGCACCGTCATTTAACTTCCAACCTTGATCATCTGGTGGAGGAATTTCTGGCTCTGCACATCTGCCTGTACCAAATAGGGCTTGATAATTGGCTCTCTGGATCTGCATCTCAACAAATCTCTCATAGAAGTGCTCTGGCACACCCAGTCGATCTTCCAAGGCTAGAAGACATGATAACTTGTCACGTTTTTGGCCTGAACAACCCCGTCTACCTGAGCCATTTTTTGTAACAAACTCCCGACCCCCCCCCCCCGTGATTTTATCGTTACTGAACATTCCGTTTCCCGTAAATTTGGTACCACAGGGTATACTTAGATTTTCCTCTTCTTTCCATTGGTACAAATAGGTCCCACCATCCCCCTTATGACGTCACTATGATGTCATAGTTGAAGGAAAGTAATGAAAATACATGTACTGATTATATGGTTGAAAATTGATATTTCGAATTTTAGCGACTCAAAAACATTAATTATATTATAGCACTAAAATGCGCTCTTTTTATAAAACTAGTCCTTTCCATCAAGTAGAGCCCAAACCCCGCATGAAACTTGACATTCCTACATTTTTGGCGAAAATTGATTTTTTCCCCTAGGTAGTGGTCTATGGAATTGACAATTTTGCTAACCATCCGAACTTTATGACGTCATTGTGACGTAATTCAAGCATGTTGGTACTCCTTTTGGTATCACTGGAAGAGGGAGGAACATAGCGATCTATTGGTACCAACATTAAGTGCCTGTGATGTTTCTGTACTGTGCTAGGCATGTTGGTACTTCTCCTCCCAAAGGGGGTGGTTGCCATTTTGGCAGCCTTTGAAAAAGCGCCCTCCACCGTTTAACCCAGGGTGGGGAGCTTTTGCAGACAACCTTATTCAGTTGGCTTATGGTATAATCTTCACAAAAATGGTTGTCTCCAAAATCCCCGGGGGTGCATGGTATCAGCCGTAGTCTCTAATATTAACATTGAACCTTTAGCTTGGACTAACATCCATGTACCCCATTAAAAAGGCTGACTCAGAGATTCCCGAGAGGGCCTCCCTCAATTTTCAACAATGTTGTTTTTGCATATACATAATGCTTGTCCATATAATATCACTGTGTGAAATAACCTACGCTCAAATCGACGTCCCATATAGAAAATCCAACTTTGTTTAAAATCCCGGACTCCGGAAATTTGTTATACACGGTATGCACTGTATACTGTACCTAATTGTGTACTGCATGAAAACGAAAAATCCGATAAATCTCTAACTTTGGAATTGAGGGTTTTAGGTGACTATCTTTATTTCTAGATGAACTATTTTTAATTGCTACCCAAAAAAATATATATTTCGAAATCTCTGAGTCCGCCTTTAATGATAATGAGAGGCCACGTCCAATGCCGATGTGAATTCGAAGGGCACGACTGGAAAATTGATGCTCATCAATATCACACAGCACATAAATAAAAATGTTTACTAACTCTTTTATTTACTATACTGAATCTGGCGCGCCGGGATATCTTGCAGATCTATGTCCCACCACAGACAAAAGGAATAATTAAATACGCATTGCAGAAACCGTTGGGGTGAATTAGTTCATCAGCTGTGTGTTTGTAGTTGTAAACACACAAATGAAGTGGTTTATACTCATAAAGCTGTATGGAATTCGAAAAGGTCTTTTTTCAGACGGCAAAGAGTTCCATGTTTAGAGCCGATAATTTGAGGTAAGTCCCGAGGTGAGATCAAGACTTGTTACATTTAGTTTCCAGTGCAGACTCTGAAATTTGAATCAATAATTATCTAAATTGAAATAAATAATAAATAAGGTAAAACGCAATTATACCAAACAAACGCGTTATTTGTGTAATTTTTTTAACAACTACATAAAAAATATACGCAAACGTTCGAAACACACAGCAGGTTTTTAACACTCAACGCATAACACTTGTAAACCTGGTAAAACTCTGTCTTTTATCACGGTAAAAACAATGGTTAGAAGTGAAGGCAGGTGGTAGGTGTTTAATGTTTAGCACTTAAACACTTTTGTTTATGAATTAAACATTGGTGTTTAGAAATTAAACATTTGATGTTTAGATTTTGACATGTTTTAGAGATATTAACGTTTTAAAACGTTTAGAAGCGGTTAATCTCTAAATATTCAAATATCTAAATATCAACTGTTTAATTTCTAAAAGAAACACCGAAAATGTTTAATTTCTAACACCAAATGTTAACTTCTAACACATGTGTTTATTTCTAAACAAGTGTTCAATTGCTAAACTTAAACACTTAAACACCACCTTGCCTTCACTTTCTAACACTTTGTGTTTAACTGCAGCGTACTATTTTGCACGGTCTTGCTTTTGCTTTTGGACATACCCCATCTGCTGACAATAAACAATCATTTTAGGCCTACTGATAAATCATGGTCCTATATAGCCACGTGTTTTCCAATGTTGATACGTCTCTTGATAATGTATTACACTGTCCAATAGCAGCCCTGACAAATACGCAATGCCCTTCTTCTTGCTATGAGGCAGCCGCTAAATATGTTGTCACGACAAGAAGTGAGGCAAGTGGTGTTTTAGAGGGTAAATGTTTAGCAATGTAAACACTTTGTGTTTACTAATTAAACACGTTTTAGAAATTAAACATTGGTGTTTAGATATTTGACTGTTTAAAGATTAAACGTTTTAAAACGTTTAAGCTCTAAACATGTCAAATATCTAAACACCAACTGTTTATTTCTAAACACCAAACGTTTACTTTCTACCCCCAATTGTTTAATTCTCACACAAATGTTTAATTCTAACACAAAGGTGTTTAATTGCTACACATTTACCCTCTAAACACCACCTTGCCTTCACTTTCTAAACACTGTGTTACAGTGCGGTGAAGCCAGCTTACTGTTGATCGAAATGTAAGCCTCGTTCCATGCTCTCTTTCCATTGGTTCCTGCCTTGAGCTTGGGGCTCGTGCTACTAAGTATTCCATCCAAGATTTGTTATTCATCGTCGCCGCATGATATATTGCTCCTGTCTCCTCTCGATTTCTTTCTGCTTAAGTTATGCGGTATCGCCTAACTTCTTTGTTCTTACCGTTTCCTTTCTTCTCTTTCTTCTTCTTCTCTTTCTTTCTGACAATTGCCTCTCTCTTCCACATACTTGAACGGATTTAAACCAAAATTTGTCAGAAGCATGGGTTTGTTGAACGGGTTCAAAATTATGCTTGTTTGGGGTCCAAAGGTCCCGTAGGGTCACAGGGGTCAAAGTTTATTTACTGTGTTAAAAATTTACCAAACAAGGTCAATAGAAAATCTTTTATCCCTCTTATAGACCTGATTGATAGGTCAATAAAAGTCAATCATGACTTCATCCACTGGACCCACATGGTATTTAGGGGTCAAAGTCAAAATACTTCCAAATTACGTTCACACTTCAAATCACTACTCCTCCTACCGTGCGCGTAATTAACCTGATATCGTTTGATTTCTGCATATGAATTAGCTTGAGCCCCTATACAAATGTTATGGGTCAGAAGGTCAATATGGGGTCATCTCGGTTCACAGGGGTCAAACATATTTACTGTGTGTATATCATTTAACAACAAGGTCAAATAGAAAAGTCCTGTTTAGCTTCATCCTCATAGGACCCGATGATAGGTTTCATAAAATGTCAATGCATGACTTCATCACTTGACCCATGGTTTAGGGGTCAAGGTCAAATCATTCAACTTACGTTACACACTCAACATCAAATACTACGACTCACTACTACCTCTCCTACAGATTAAGCAACCCGATCGTGTGAGTCATGCATATGAATCAGCTTGAGACTCTTTACAAAAGTTATGGTCACGAGGTCCAATATGGGTCATCGAGGTCACAAGGGTCAAACATATTACACACGTGTGCTAAAATTTAAAAATTAGGTCAATAGGAAATCTGTTTAGCCCGTCTCATAAGACTTGATAAGGTCAATAAAGTCATCAATAGACTTTCATCACGTGACCCTGGTTTATGGTCAAGGTCAAAATACAACTTCAAATTAACCGTTACACATCAAATCACTACTCCTCCTACAGATGAAGCAACCCGATCGTGCGAGTCATGCATATGAAGTAGCTTGAGACTCTTTACACAAAGTTATGGGTCAAGAGGTCAATATGGGGTCATCTGAGTCCCCCAGGGGTCAAACATATTTAATGTGTGTAAATTTAAAAATTAGGTCCAATATAAAATCTGTTTAGCCCATCTATACGACTTGATGAGAGGTCAAAAACGTCAATCATGACTTCATAACTGACCCATGCTTTAGGGGTCAAAGGTCAAAATACTTCAAATTAAGTTCCATTTCAAATCACAACCACAATGTACTGTCTGTGTGACTTGCATTAATTGACTTGAGGAATTTACAAAAGTAATGGGTAGAGAGGTCAATTTGGGGACATCTAGGGTTTATTCTGCCCCGCTAACTTACACGTGCTTTGAAAGAGCACTAAGTCTAGTTTCTTCTTTCTTTTTTTTCCTTTTTGGACCTTGCTCCAAAAATGCTACTGTGCCAGACGCTCTTTTTGCTCAGATGCAACGATAATTGGTCACAATGAAGAACCCCTGACCCAAGGTTCGATAGGGTGTTCACATTTTTACCTAGCGGTCACGTAGGGGTCAAAAGCGGTCATTTTCGCGCTAACACCCTTTTTCCTACTTCTCCCACAGCTGCATGGCTATCGGCATTCGGTCACAGTGATTGACCAGCTGCTGGCCATCCTCGGCCATATGGCTTTGTTCACAGATTTTGAATCCCAAAGTCATTTAGGGGCCCAAAAGGGGCAGTCTCTCTTATCCCTCTTAATATTTCAAAATGCTACTAGTGTCTAACAGTTAAATGGATCTTGACCAGACTTCTTCAGAAAACCCCTGACCCAATGCCACCCATGGTGCTTGACAGGATTGGGGTCATGTCACACAGGGGGTATTAGAGGTCAGTGCTCTTACACTCCTTTGTGCTGTTTCTGCCACAACTCAATTGTTTATAATCACTAGACTTGGTCAGAAGAACAGCTGATCCAAGGCCCATATGGATTGTTTACCAAATTGGGGGTCCAAAGGTCACGTAGGGTCTTCAAGGCGTCAAGACGGGCTTCTTACCCTATTTGGTTGTTTCTGCACAAATCAATTGCTATAATCACTAGACTTCGTCAGAAGAAACACTGCACCTAGGCCCATAGGGATGTTCACAAGGTGGGTCAAAGGTCACCTGCGGCCGATTTAAAGGGGCATTATTTGAAAAAATATTGAGCAAGACCTCACACCAGATATCAATTGCTATAATCACCGACTTGGTCAGAATAAATAGGAATTGCTGACCCAACCCTTTATAATGTGTACATTAGATTGGGGTCAAAGGTCACAAATGGAAGTGCAAGTAGTCACCGCGTGATATACTCATGCTTTCTAAGCACAATCGGTAGCCTAGTTTTCCTTTTAAAACTGTCCTTCTAGACCTTGGCTCTCCAAACTTTCCTTTTACCTCAGGAGTCAGTCAGAGTATAGTCTGATTCCTCTTATTATGCGTCCAAGCCACTTCTACTTTCCTTCATTCAACACTTATTCGCTGTATTTAAGTTGTTGCTTCCATCTGTTACTTTCGTGCTTTCTTCATCTCGTTAGGAACTGGCGTATTATTCTTTAGAGTACCTGATGACTGCCTTGGCTTGTCATTACAAATTGTCTTTGAAAATTATAAACGTTTCAATCTAACCCCATTCCGCTGTCTTCATGGCGTCATTGGTCGAGTTTTCAACCCAACGTTATTCAGATTCTCATGCTGTCTTTACTTCTTATCCTTCCTCTGTATTCTTCGTGGGTTGGGAGGTAATTGTTGGATCGTTATATTTTCACTTTGAGTGCCTTTCCATATGGTGTATTCTCAAAAAAGTGAAGCCCCTTCCAATTTGAAAAATCGGGAAAAACAAAGTCGCGAAAAAAATTTATTTATCATACATTTTTTATTAGCTAACATATATAAATCATGAACAACAAAGTTATGAAAAACACCAACTGTTCCCATATTTTTACATTTGAACCTTCAAATTAAGTTGTTTTTTCCTGTTTTTGGGCATTGTATATACGGTTATCCGAAG
>JAMKCH010033415.1:0-15686 GCA_023653785.1 Ophioderma brevispina
CAGTGTATATGCTTCTGTATATGCTATTATGAACAGTTTCCATTAATGCACAACACGTAAGATAATTATGTATAATACAACATGGGTGATTATCCATTTTACAAAGAATTTTTAAAGTACATGTAAAATTCTTATGTATATTTTGTGATTTTAACCTTTTTATATTTAACATGTTTTATATTTAACATGTTTATCTGTGGAGATATCATGTCTACAACAAAAAAGGCAGCAGTGGAACCCCACATTTGACATTTCAACTTTTTTTTATATTTAAAGGTGGGTGATCCAATCGACATCCTTGCCCCTCCCCCACTTCATTAAAATTGAGATTTTGGTGCAGGAGAAATTCATATTCTCATTAATTTAAGCCCCAAATTGTTTCTTTTTTATGTTATGAACAAAAATGTGGCCATCCACATTAAAGAGACACTGGCACATTTGAAAAATAGTGCGCACACAAGATTTTTCAAAATAGATATTTTTGCATGGTTGTAAAGCTTTAAATACAAAAGACCTCACCCGAAATGATTGAGACCAAATCAGCTTCCTTATGGGTAAACAGAACGATTTTATAATTGAACGTCGCCGGCGACAGTTAATTCAGCAGACGACGAAAATGGCGTTTAACACAAGAACACGCACGCCGTATGCATGTTTCCCACGCTATGCACACTGTTTGACCAGTCTGTAACCTTTGTGTTTTTAATATCAGTGAGTACGAGTCAAAAAATGGTTAAGACCAAATCAGCTTCCTTATGGGTAAACAGAACGATTTTATAATTTAACGTCGCCGGCGACGTTAAATTCAGCAGACGATGAAAATGGCTTTTAACACAAGAACACACACTCCTTATGCATGTTTCTCATGCTATGCACACTGTTTGACCGGTCTATAACCTTTGTGGTTTTAATATCAGTGAGTACGAGTCAAAAATATTCATGTAATATACACATTTGTTGATTAAAGTTATGGAAAACTTAAAAGTTGGCCTACAAATTACCTGGATGTCTTTATCCTCATATCAATGTCCCTATCTGTTTTGGGGTATATTATTTTTATGTGTAAAATATATCTCTGTTCTTCCAATGGCCTAGACTATCATTTGAGAGCAAATTGAAGAAATTTCATATTTTGTGAAAATGTGCCAGTGCCGCTTTAAGTTAAAACACATTGTCCTATGGGCCAATTTAGTACACATTTTTGCTTCAACTATCCAAATGGAGGGACTGATTGAACTCAAATTAGTAATCAGATATTGTTGGGTGATATGCTTCCTGTGTGAGGCAGAAAACTTCATTTGGAAAATTGGACCATGATCCGGTCACCTACCTTTTTAAAGATGTTTACTAAAACAGTAAACAGTAAATACTATAAAAATATGACAATTTTAATATTTTTATCTTTCATATTCAATTTTGTAAAAAAAAAAGCAGTTTGGAAACTTCACATGTGACAAATTTTAACCAGTTTTATGATCCATGCATGCAGATACATAAATATTCATATCAATGAATGAAGCAGCAAGGACGTGCTGAGGTGACAAGTTTCAGCAGTAATAATATTTATACATTTTATGTTCACATATGCAAAGATCCATTTGTTTAAACCGCTTATCTCTGGCTTTTACCCTTGTTTTAAAGGTGTTTGTTCTTCTGATTTATTTGCTAGTGTGTTTCTCTACTTGAAATGAGAGCCTGGCACTCAGCACATATGGCCCATCAAAGTACCACCGTGGGTAACACCTTGCGGTTTTTTGGATGGTAGGAAGCAATATGCACATTGCAAAGCCCTATTCAATACTGTGCTAATTTGGATGGTTGACCATTAATTTGTCGTTTTTGTTGTTTATATCCTGGGATGAAATGGATTTGAGGGCAAATCAAATTCAGGACAAACAAATGAAAAAAAACTAAGTCCTTTCATCTGATTACAAAATCGATCTACTTGCGGTAAATCGGGGGGGGGGGTCCCAAACATGATCGAACATTCACCTTAATTGTACGATCCTTTCAAGAATAGTCTTCTTTCTGTCGCCGTGAGACATCTGGAATCTTTCTCAATGGTCCAAATACAGTTTTAGATCTTTGAAACAATTGATGCTAGTAATCAAGATGACAATTTTATATTTTTTTTTTAAATTCATACAATTGTTTTTAAGTCTGCAGCTGCGAGAGATCACATGTGGCAGTTTGAACCCTCTTTGATTATTCCCACAAAGTCCCTGGCTGAAAGCAGTCCTTTAGTAGTTTGACTTTTTCCCATTTAGTATCATTCAACATTTCAGTTGAATTTGACTGGCCCAAAAGCAAAATGGCAGCCTTGTATTCCAGAAAATAGTTGGAAAGAAATCAAGAACAATTAAGCTAATTTTTATAAATACATTTGCTGCTTAAATGGCACAAAGGTATATCAAAATGGAGTAATGTTTATGGCATGAAAACTTGTTGGAATTTGGGAACTTCCTTCCCTCCCAGGAATGTTTGGTATTTGGGGATATTTTGAATTTTGAGTGAAATTGTGCCATTTTGGTAAACAACATAGTCTTGGAAAATCTGGCCGCTGGCTTCCTGGAAATAAACAGTTTTTTCATGCCATGGTAACAGTCTTTTTATCACATGACATAACTTAGGACTGTGATTCTGGGAATCAAATCTGAGAAGACTCGTTTTTGCTAAAATATGTGCTTTGACCCGTTGACTGCGTATGCCACATCTATACTTGACCTAAGTAACAAGGCATCATAGTAACGTAATAACCTTTGCGCGATTGGCCATCAGCAGAGTCAATTGTACTTTTGTTGCATGCTACGATCGGTACGCAAATACTCACGGCGATCGGCGCAGGGCGACGTCTCAGATTTGATTCCAGTGATAATAGGATATGTTGTTCAAGCATTACAGCTGCATTGCAAAGGCTGCTTCATAAATTGTATTTATATTGTAAACTTCAAACGATTAATTGCCCTCCGAACAAAGTTCGGGAGGGGACTAATAAAATGGGCTCGTCCGTCCGTACGTCCGTCCGTATGCCGTGCCCGTATGTATGTCCGTCCGTATGTATGTCCGTATGTCCGTGATAAAATGTTAACCCTGGAACATTTTGGGCATATCTTTTTTACTGGATAGCTAGAGTAGGGCCAAACTTTGGAATGTGTGTAGGAGGGAACCCCTACTCCATGTATTCATTCCCCCAGGGGTCCCAAGGTTCCCCTGGGTCTGTCAGAGGGTAGGGAAAGGTCAATGAAAAGGTCAATATTGCACAGAAAATGTCAACATTGTGTACATTTATCCTGGAGTTTCGTAAGGGCTACGTATGATTAAACTTGGTGGAAAGAAAGAAGCAGGTTGATGAGTTCTCAACCTGATTAGATCGGGTGTAAAAATGCTAATTAAGTCTAAGTTTGCATAATTGGATGAAATTTTCCCGCAAGGCTGTTGTAAAAAGTTTTCTGGAGTCGTAAGGGTATTATAAATGGTAACTTGGTGGAAGGAAGCGGGCTGGGACTGTTATCAACCTGATTAGAGTTTGGGAAAATTTTTTGGAGTTCGGTTGTTACACGTGTGCCGGTAATTTCTTTGGTTGCCCCAGAACTGTGTATCATTTCTTGGAAAATGTGAAAATAACGCAAAATTCAATGTTTCGCTACTTTCCAGACCCCGTATAGCGGTCCCAAATTTTTTTTTTTAAAATTTAAAATGTGGTCCATGATTATTTCAAAAATTAGTCGTTGCCAAATTGAGTAAAATTATCATATTTTTACTAAATGTAGTGAATTTTCAGGGATTTGTGCATGATGAATTTTCAGAATTTCTTGAGTCATTTCTGAGTACCATTTTTCAAGTTCTTTTTGGCGAGCTATTGGGGCCAAACTTAAGGGTGGACTGGTGCAGTTTAGTTAGTTGTCACTTAGTGATCGCGATATTTTCGGCGGGGACATGTATTTGACGCATCGCGTAAATACGAGTTCGACTTGTTTAAAACTTAATTTCTACAAAGTTCATTCATTTTAAAATTCTTGAAAGAAAATTTTAAGAGAATTTTAAAAGTGTCTGTCAGCTGTATTAGTTTTAATTAGTATTACTGTTGGAAGGTTTAATTTTATATTATATGTTCATCTTATGTTGTCATTCATCTTAAATTGTCTAAGACGTAAACTGTATTTAACAAAAAATTAACACTACTAAATTCTCATATTGCATAATAGATGATCAAACTTTCCTTATCTCCCCAAAGACCCCGTTTTTCAATGTTCATGGTAAGTGATACTCTTCATTATCAAAATACACAAGCAATATTTATTCAAGGACTGTATAGAGTAATGGTGCCAGGGTGGTGGTGTGTGGTTGCCCTGATGTGTTTCAAAATTCAGAACAAAAGGTGTTTAAGCAAATATGCATGAAGATAGGCCAGAAAAGACAAGGTTGTCTCGGAAGATTGCGCGCACGCACAGGTTTAAAATTGGTTTTTGACCGAATAATTTTTTTTTAGGTTTTACTCACTTTAATTTTTTTTTTGAAAAAAAATGAAAATTTGGTCGCGAGCGGCCGAAAAATTGAAAAAAGTGGCCCAAAAATTGCACTTTAAAAAAAGAAAAACCCACATTTCCGCATTAGTATTTTTCCTAAAAAAAAAAAAAAAAAACTTTCGCATTAGCATTTTTTCACATTTCTTCTGAGACAACTTGTTTTTTTTTTGGCCTTACGGTGTTTTTACCTAAATGAGTTAATCAGTAATTTGTCCAAACCGGGTCAACCTCCCCAAGATTTTACAGTACCCTGTGCCGCCCCTCAGAAAAAAAAACAAAATGGTAAACTTCATCATCACTCAAGTTTTTGAGGTGCTCTAAATGCGGGAGTCAAGATCTGCACCACTACTGCACAAATCCGAATCAATGTATTTTCAACATGGTGTCAAGTTGTTTGCGAACGTGTTGCAACATTAAGGAATCGCAATCCAAAATAAAAATCTGCAATACTACTATGATGCGTAACCCGTGGTAACATGGTGTGCCCTTAAGCACAAGAATAAAATTAGCATTAACAGCTGTAGACCAAACATGGTTAAATCTGAATTTGGAGTGCACATTGACGGGTTTTTGACGTCACCCAAAAGCACCCCACAGTACATTTGTTGTATGAGAAATATACCTTTTCATCATCCTGTCCTGTCTTGAAAAGCAGAGGGGGATATTTGCGAGGGTGTGATGTTTGCATGTATGTGTAATGTATGTGTGTGTTCCAGTTTGGTAGAGTTTTTGGTTAGGTTTTTGTGTCGCCTGCCCTAAGGCAGGAAGACCATAGGGATATCACTTTGTCCACTGTAATTGGTCTGTTTGATGTCTTTGTTGTTGATGTCTGTTGATTTCTGTTTGAAAAAGGGTTCCATTTGCATGTAATATCCACATACTTTGATGATTTAACAACTTGGTCACAGACAGTTGGCACAGGTCATCCCCCACTTGTTGATGAGGTCAAAGTCACATGCCAAGGTCAAAGGTCCATGTGAGGTCAATTTGTTAAAATAGGCTGACATGTAAAATTGCCTCATTTTTAAAAGTTGAAGGTTCATTGGAACCAAACTTGAATCATAGGAGGTGCAAAATGGGATCCCTCATTTGTTGATCGAGGTAAGGTCACATACCAAGGTCAAAGGTCAGGTGATGTCAAGTATGTAAATGGGCCTGAACTGTAAAATGAACCTCATGTTGAAAAGTTGAAGTTCAATTGTAACCAAACATGAATCAATAGGTGCAATCATGGGATGCCTCATTTGTTGATGATGTCAAAGGTCACATAACCAAGGTCAAAGGCATGTGAGGTCAAGTTGTAAAATGGGCTGAAAATGTAAAATTGACCTCATTTGAAAAGTTGAAGTTCAATTGGAACCACACCCCCCTTGAATCATAGTGAACCATGGGATCCCCTCATTTGTTGATGAGGTCAATAGGTCACATATCAAGGTCAAAGGTCTGTTAGGCTATCATTCACTAACCGCGACGCAGGCTACACAAGCGGTCCCGAGGACCGATGTATGTTTGTTTTTTTTCCGTGTCTCCTTCCTTCAAAAGGTTTTCCGATTTCAAACCCGACGTGGGGTTAAGGGTGCCAATAGGGGTTCCTTCATGTGTGGATGTCAAGGTCATAGGTACGAAGTCAAAGGTCATCTGAGGTCATGTTCCTGACGGCCATCTTGCAGGAAGGACGATGCAAGTTTACTTGCTGTATTTTTACGTTTAGAATTCCCGTCACTGTTAGACTTATGGGAAAGTGTACTCGTTATTTTAAAAGGGTCATAAAGGGGTTAGAATTGGTATCATTGATTGCAATAACTGCATATTACAAAACAACCCTTTTCACCTACTCAGTATTTGGTGCTTTCAACAGGAATAAAGCACACAATAATATAGGTGGAAGGGAATCTTGTGATTAGGTGCCCTTATTGGTACAAGTCAGCAGTGTCTTAGACAAACACATTGATTTTTTGTCTGGCCTCTCTGTCACTCTTTCTTTTCAATACACACACTTAAGGTGCAACAGAGATTTTGAGGCAACCCAAAATTGTGGTCATAATAGTTAAAAATTTGTTAGATTAGACATTCAATAGACTGCTTACCTTACCTTGCATTTGGCCTACAAACTGGTCCTTAAAGAGAGAAAAAAGGCAATAGAAAACTAGGCTGAAATTTCGTATTTACTCCTATACAAAATTAGAAATATCAAAATATCACAATTTTTGGAAACCAAGAAATATTCTCAGCTTAAGTCCTTTCAGATAGGGATATTTTTATGGAAAGCTTGACCTCGGCGGGGCCGAAATCAGTACTTTCATTTTTGTAATGGACACCTATATGTGGAAATCTCTTGTTGCACCTTTAATGAGAGCTAGTCCCAAACGGTATTGGTAATCTGGTATCGGTAAGAAATGGATGGTAGCTGTAAATTACTGGATTAAAGTCGTGTAAGCTTATAAAACAGCTTAAAGACAAATAAATAGTGTTGGCGCCACATTGTGCCTTACCCACCGAATTGTGCTACTTTTGAATGTCAAAAGTGCCTTCCCAAATTGATATGGATCTGCTTGGTAGTGGTGGGGGCAAATTTTGCCCCATAGAAACCATCGGATTACAAGTGGCTCGGGCGACCAGGTAACCTTAGACTACGTGCAAATCACACTCCAGCCGCCTCTGATATTTCCATTGCAATCTCTTTTACATCAGAAGTGGGAATAAAACTCAAGACCCCCACATTGCAAGACGAGGGCCTATAGATGAGTTGACATGTGACGTCAACGCCGGGCAACGAACAAAGCACTGCCCAGCAGTATGCGTGATCATCTGCAGGGCTTGTGCTTTTAAAATTCATGCTCAATCAGGCGTGATAAGGCTATTGAATGCTGTAACTGTATGGGCATATTCTTCGCACCTCTAACATGTCAGTAGACCAGGTGCTA
Organism: Ophioderma brevispina; assembly: GCA_023653785.1. Lineage (NCBI taxonomy): Eukaryota > Metazoa > Echinodermata > Ophiuroidea > Amphilepidida > Ophiodermatidae > Ophioderma > Ophioderma brevispina. The sequence continues at coordinate 7,451 of JAMKCH010033415.1, forward strand.
ACTTGTGTTTGTAAACATTGATGTCACCTCATCTATACATGCCACGCAACAGGAACCAGCAGAAGATCGTTTTTTTTAATACTTTAAATACATTAACAGATTAAACCGCACACATACCATAATCTTTGTGATTGAGGAGGTAACTGGTCAGCCCCTATTCGCTTTTCCATAGAAACTAATGTTTTAGGCCAGGGGTTTAGGTAAAAATTGGGCTCTTTTTGCCCTTGGTGCTGCTCCTAAATTTCTGTTGGCCACACTGAACTAAATTTGCAATGATAGATTGTCTCCTTGACTATGTTCAGACAGAACATAAAACTTGAATCATACACGTCCATATTCAATTAAAAATGAATTTTTTAACTGTAGAGTAATCATGTTTCACATTTTTTTTGGTAAGTGAAAATTGGTGGTGGCAATAGTTTCAGATGGTGTGTGAGAAAAAAGCTGTTTTTTGATTTTAAAAATGCGACTGACTCTATCTAATCAGCTCATTTGCTCAATATAAAGTTTGAGGTTATGTTATATCATGTTTTGTTCAAATTTCAAGTTACATGTTGCAATACTTGTTTCTCTAGCAAGGGGTGTTTCTGTAAGGTGACCCATCTGCTCACTTTCTGACACAATGAATTTGGAAACCTTAACAAAATAAACCACATGTTTTATTCTGGTTACAGTTTCCAAATTCCTAAGTGTGTAAGAAAAATTGGGTCGGATGGCCATTATGTAAACATGAACCAATCCCATAATGCATTGCAATAGATTGACATTACTGCACTGAATACTGCATGTCATACTCAGGATAGGAAATTTTTGAGGACAACAAAACATTTCATGATCATGATAAAAATACTAGCAGCACTTTTGTGGGCTAAAAAGCTTGTAAAAGGTCAATATTTTCGTGTTAAGGATAGGACCCTTTGTAGGATCACAAAGACCGATTGACTGTAAAATTTCCCAAACTGATGCATTGGGATGGACTCAATACACCCCTCTGCTAGCAGTCTTAATTCCCTGAATCTAAAAACCGCCCAATTTTTATTAGTTATACATAATATTAGTTATGTATCGAATCTAATCGGAGATTGCAATATAAGAACAGTTCAAGACTTGTTCAATTGTATAGAAGGGCCATTTCGATTGGTTACGTAGATGTTATAGAGCATTTTTTAATCATGTAATGACCAATGCAGGATACTGTCAGACAGGTGGAGTCAAGTAGTTCTGCCATGCTGCAAGTACAGGATCCAAATTAATTTAAATTGTAGAATAGTATCTTTCTATCCTTGTCCAAAGTTATTTTAGGGTGTGTGGGAATTAGGGAGTGATCCTTATTACACTGGTGGAATTGAGGGATTTCTTTTTTTGGGGGAAAATTGGGCATTCCCCCTCGCTTTTGTTTAAAAATTTCACATTCTCCTCTCCTATTTAGCCATTTAAATTTAAGGTTCACCGTAATCGTATCGGATATCGTATCGGGCCGATATTACCCATATCGTTAAATATTGGATCGGCCAAAAAAGAGGCTTTCCTTAACCGATATTTGAGAAACCAAAAGGTAGCAGACAGTCCCTTTTTATGCTGAAATTGATGTTTTGGTTTCTTTTAATCCAGTCCATCTTTAGATTAGTATTTTTATAACATGCAGCAACAAGAAGAAATATCAAATTGCCATTATACTCAAACCAGAATGTCCAAAGAACATGTGAAATGTTAATTTGGTTAGAATAACCCCTCATACAGCTAAAAAAGAAAAGCCAAAAAAAATAGCTGTTAAAAAATTAACAGACCTTACAGACCTTCCTTTGTCGTTTAAATAATTTCCTTGGATCAACCTTATATTTCCCTTGCATCCATGGGAAATTATGCGGTTGATTCAAAGAAATTATAGAACTACAAGAAGTATAAGGTACTGTAATTTTTTTTAACAGCTATTTGGCTTTTCCCTTTCTTTTTAGCTTAATGGGTTATTCTGAAACAAAATTAACATTTCACTGTTTTTGGACATTCGATGAGTATGTGTGCAATTAGGATATTTTCTTCTTGTTGCTTTATAAAAATAAAAATGCTCATTCTAAGATTGGATTAAAAGAAACAAAACATCAATTAGCATAAAATAGACTGCTGCTGACGTTTTGATTTCTCTCAATTCGTAAGGAAACCATTTTTATAAATGTATTTTATACTTATATTTATTACAGGCGTATAAACGCATCAACATAGCGGATCGGATATCGGCCGATATTTAAAAATGTAATACAGTTATCGGATTTGAGGACCAAAGTCATTTCGGTTGACCCTTATTAAAATTTCATGTTCCCTCCCCCTCGGTCCTTGATGAAAACATATATCACCCCTCTCGCTTGCAATATTTTTCCGTATTCCACCCTGTGTAAATAATTACCTCTCCCTTAATAATGTTTCTCTGTATATATACGATGTTTTTCTGATAAGGTAATTGAACCCACAAAGTCGGCGCCAAACCAAGAACCTTTCAAACAGCACCTCACAGATGGCAAGATCAAATTCATTCAACACAGTCAAAATCAGTCCTTTGGAGACTTTCCTCCCTCAAAAACAACACTGCAAGCAACCACCACTCAAAATTACCAGGACGAACCTCAAATCACTATCAACAAAAGAGAATCAAAAGCTAAAACTGCCAGAACAAATCATCGATCACTTATATACATGCGCCTACTGCAATCAATATACAATGTCAACATGTTACGATCTCACTGAATGCCCAATAACAAACACACTTCGCCAACAATTACTTCAACATCTAAAACCAGAAAACAACGTGTAAGCAACAACACCCACTAGCGATCAACATCCTCCAACTCAAACCTACTCAATACCAAGAACTTCAACTTACAATATAACAAACCACAACACTACATAAACAAATCAAGTGTAAACCAGTAACCTTTTAGTAAGTCCTTTTTTAAAATCCAGGGGTCAAGCAAGTTTGCAATGACCCGGCTACCAATGGAGCAAACCATGAAACTTATGTAATGATTTTTGTGGATCATTTTCAAAGGAAAGTAAACTTTTAAAGAACTATTCTGATTCTGAATATTTGGGAAATTTGGTATGGATGGAAAGCTTCAGTAACGTAGATTAACATCATAAATCAACATAAGTTGAAAATTGTACGCATTTGTTGAGTATGTTGCCCGTTTAATTTTCCGCCCACTAGCTTACTATCGAAAACGATTCTGACAAATCCAAATCGCGGCAAGATGGTGAGTCAAGTGATGACCATTATGCATAATTTTACTCGTTGTGGACCATCAATCGCATGTGCCACTATCCATAATAGTGAAAACACAACGAAAATGTGAAACAAAAGATGGCATTCTGTAAACTTTTTTGTTTCTATTGTATGATTACTAACGTTCAGGAATCCAGTCCATATGACAGGGCAGCAAGAACATGCGAGTCAACACGATGTTTTGGTCATCGCTTTGACGTCACGAGGAGAGCAAATTGGGCGCTTTTAATCAATGAGAGGGCCCGTGGCGAAAAATCCGCCCTGTTTCTTCGTATGGCAAAAAAGCAAAAAATAAAATGCCTCATTTGGAGAAATTAATTTTTTAGCATGCAAATTGTAATTATTGTTTCGGGAATTCGTGATGTAGGTACATAGATTTTATGATTAAGTCAACTGAGCTTGACAAAAATCTTGACATATTTCCTTGCAAGTCCCACACCATGAAATTATGATTAGATATCAAGAGAAAGTTGATATCAATAAAACGAAAACATAAGTTGGATTTTCCAAACTGCTACAGGGAAGTCAACAATTACACTGAAAAGATTATTTTTTCTAACCCCCCTATAAAACAAAAGGAAATCTCAAATTGGGCGCTATTCCTGTGACGTCATTAACGTATCAGGTTCAGAAATCAATGTCGGGGATCATACATACTAACCGCACGCAGAATGTTCGAAGCAGTTTCGTAGATCTTTCATCTTCAACCAATAAAGTGAAAGTCAAGCCCGAGTCCAAAATATGCAGATGAAACAGATTTTGGATCTCATCGCGGGAATACCCGGATGCCGAAAGGCTAGCCAGGGTTTTGTCCCCGTTAAGTAAATACCCCGGCCGAGGACAACGAAGGTTCTACGGTACCGGAGGATACCGTGGGGTTATTCATACACCACGCGTAAGTGCCAAGCATTTTGAACATGGTTGAAAAAGAAAATGCAAATATTTTATTGAAAGGTAAATTAATTTGATCGTATTCAATCTTAAAATAATTACATATTCATTGTTTATTTGGCGAATTAGACCTTTATATGACTTGTATTAAGCTAGCAATCATGAATTAATCAAAGCAACAATTGAGCGAATCAAAAAGTGCCGCTACAAGTAATTGCATGAACAAATTATTTCCTTGATGACGCCACTGCGTTGTTTTTTGATGTCGGTTTGGGCTGAGACTAGATTACCTTTTAGTTAATTCTAGTCTCTGGTTTGGGGCTGAATCGCTTCTCACCTCGGATTGATGTAGGGGGGATGAGCTTACTTGTCAAAAACCTGACATGTCACGGCATCCCTGTACAAGTTTTTTCCGGATCATTTGACGAACTATGCAATTACGTAAGTTATAAACCTTTATGTCCCATTTTGAACAGTTAAATTGACGCCTTGTCCTCTCGGACTTTTTTGGCACTCAGAGGATATTGTGATTTGTTGTACATACAAACCATATGTTTTACATTTAGATCTTTATTACAAAGCGAAATGGATTTTTTAACCTCACCCCCCTAAAATACACGCATATGTTGTTACCCTCTGCCTGTCACGATTTACGCCGTTTGTTCTGCACAACTAATAATACACCGTATAACGTAGCTCACGTATCTTGTGGTGTGGTCTTACCGTGCTAACTCGTGTTTTTTCTCTCAGTCTTGGGGTTTGTTAAATTACAATTCCAACCTTTTCAACCAAATCATTTCTTAACAAGAATCGGGCCATGAATGATGTGCGAAATATTCTTGAAATGAAAGTATTAGCACAAACACTGACCATTTCATCAGGGTAAATCCCCACACTGGGAGGTTCATGTTATCAGCTCATGTCAGCGCTTCTAAGGCCCGTTTTACCAAATTAATACGTACAATTTGCCGTTCAATCTAGGAATACTCCTCCATCATGTACAAGTTGTTCTGCAAGAACCTCCGTTCTTCTTTCCCCCCCGTTTTGAGATATATATGAAGTTGAGGCTATGTCTAAAATAAATTATAAAAACGTTGGTGAATCATGATGGATAGTTTGCTATACCATACAAACAACCATGCCAGGCAGAGTGAAATATGAATGCGCAGCAACTGATTAGTTCATATGACCCGCCACCGGTCAAAATAAACTATAATTCATATGATAAGCAGTCATCTACAAACATTCATACCATTAACGTTTGTTGCACACATTAAGTGTACAAAAGAATCATGAAGGCACGAAAATCCTTTGTTCAGAGCTGTTGGTGTTTGCATGGTTTTCCAACGCCAGAGTACACACACTCACCACCACACCCTCAGTCCACTGACGGCCGGCCGCGGGTCACACACCCCTTCCTTGTAAGTCTAGATGGTGTGTTCACAATATTAATCCCCATATACATAGCACCAAGTACCAAAACTTTTCTCGTCTTGCAGTCTCTTCTTAATTGCAAAGAACAATGTCATACATACAGACGGCGGCCTATTGAATGTAGTAACAATGACTCGGAGATTAGGTTACATTTTTGCACTGTGATTACCGTGATCGGGGATACCGAAATGACGTCATGCATTTATAAATAAGGCAATTGGGCGCTTTTTGGGTGTATTGAACAATACATGAAAATACATAAAATCTTGACAGTTTTAGCCCCCAAAGCTTTATAAAGACAGATAAAAATCGAAACTTTATTCTGGTCATGTCCTAAGGTCACCCCAGCTCTTTACTTTGCCGATGTATGTAATCATAATTCATGGTGTGGGGACTTTAAGGGGTATGTCGGTTTGATCCACAGCCTTTCCCATGACTTGCCTCCAAAAATAAAAAGTTGATTTTTTATATTCATCTAAACATTTAAGAAATTGTTGTGGCCTACTCTTGCATGCTATTCGATCCACTTTCGAATAATTCACAATTTTATATTTTCTGTCACCTAAACAAATTACAACACAGGGCCTGTTGGAGCATTGTGATATGAATATTTACTCATAACTTGCAAAAACACTTCAGAATCTACCTGAAATTTGGAAGTAACCTTTTCATGAAGATATCTAGTGACATGAACAAAATTGAAGGTGTTAGGATCATGAAGCGTAACCTTTAAGTATGTTTATTTTGAGTAATAAAGGTATGCCGTATTATTTATGGGCACATATAATGTGTCCAAAGGTTTTTTAGAATTCATAAATATGAGGCAAGCTTAGGTGCAGCTGAGCCTATTTTATTTGAAACCCACAAGAAGGAGTATGAAAAGTAAGTTTGTTTCCTGTAACCTGCCCGTATTATGATTTTTGCCTCGCGTTATGATTTTCTGCCCGAATTTGTCGTGCTGAAAGCCCTAAAAAGTTCATTATTTTGTATTTAAAAGAATTCAGGGGTGTGATTCTTCAGGATTTTTCCTGATTTCAGGATTTTTGTTTTTCAAAATTTCCGCAACTTTATTTAATTTCAGCCCAGTTCTAAGCATTTTAGGTTCATTAAACGCTGCTTTTCAGGATTTTTTTTACTAAATTCAGGATTTTTTCCACCAAATCAATCACACCCCTGGAAAATATCAAGGGTTTCTTGTGATCACATCTTGTGAATGTGATTTTAGTAGATTTAAAAATCAAAGAATAGTTGTAAAATTATTTTTAAATGTAGGGTGGTTGTTTGACATAATATTGTAGCTATTAGCATGCTGAAGGTTGGTGAAATGTCTGTTTCTTCAAAATTACAAAAATGAAAAAGTTGCCTCATTATGATTTGCAAAAAATGTTACGGGAAACATAACATTGACTTTCATTGGCCTAATCAAACCCTTTATTTCTGTTCTACTACTTTAAATGAGGAAATACATTTTGAAGATTTAAACTTGTACGCATTATTATACATAACTACCACGTAAAGGACCATGCACATTGCCCAACATGTATACATAGATCTGCAAAATACACTGCTTAAAATGTGTCGCATTATCTTGTGATTTGAACACACATTTATCGCAATTCATGGAAGTCACGTGATGCATTTCGACGACTTAAAGTGCATGTTCCATTTTCAACAACCAACATAAGAGGTAGCGTGTTGGTCCTAATAAATGCCCCCGCTCTAATAAACGCCCCCCCCCCTCGAATTTTGGATAAAACAATTCAAGAAAATGAGTTAAGCTTACCTAAATCACATGATTTAATGGCGGGGACTGTCGTAATCCGTATCATAATCACTGTTGTCATCAATGCTTTCATGTGTTGATTATAATAGCCCTGGGTTGAAATCCCCAGGCGCACGCACTGAACACCGTTTTATAAACTGTGTAGGTGATTTTGCAGGGATTTTTGACTTTCCTTTTTTGACTGTAATAAATGCCCTCCCTTTTGAAAAATGCACCGCCCCGGGGCATTTATTAGGAATAATACGGTAATGTGTTTTATTGAGATTGCATAGAAAGAGCACAACCTTACTCGGTGGTATGCATAATTATGCAAGGCAAGTTAGACCTTCATTTTTGATGCAGTTACAGACTTGTTTAGTTTCACCTAAAGATGGTATTTTTATGAAATTTTGAATTGTATAATAATTTATGTACATTTTATATAGTGGAATAGTTAGTTAAAAATTGTAATTAGATCATAGATTGGTATATTGCCTACCACTTTCTTACCAAATATTAAATACCAACGATTTTAACAATCTGGTTTGTTTTTATTGGTGCTAATAATGTTAACATAATACATTGGTGTTCTCTCTGGGCAATCCTTTAATTAATTATGTCAACTGAATTTCAAGTATTAAAAAGCATCCAAATGACTGGATTTTATCTCATATCAAAGGTAGTTTTGTGATTGACTAATATTGATTATCACCGAATAATCAAGTTTTGTTAGATATGATGAAAAAGTCTAAAATTATATGTTGCAGAGGTACATTTAAAAAAATCCACTTCCAGCCAACCATGTCTTTTTGTTTGAACAAAGTTCACAATCTTTGAAAATTGATTTGAAACTTTTTGATGACATTTCATCACTG
>JAMKCH010033416.1:0-15515 GCA_023653785.1 Ophioderma brevispina
GGCTTCGGTGCATTAAACATAATATTGATGCATGCTATCAAAGCTATCACTCGCGGTAAATCGGGTCTGTTGTTCATAATTAGTTTATCCTTGGAAAATTTCGGATTAAACACATTTGGACTTCGCCGCGGTAGAAAGGTATTTTCCCCGGACGGGAAATCGGTAGGCAGATACGGAAGAGATGAACAACAACTTCCCACAGGGACATTCATTCAGGGGCAAGAGTGGAAAACCGTCACGCATCACGTCATCCGACGCCTGGGATTCTCAATCCCACGTTGCGAAGTAAATTATTCTCGGTGATGTATTCAAAGGCCTCATCCCGCGGCAGCGGGCCGTCTACATCTGATTCAAAAATTTTATTCGGAATAATTAAGGAAAATAACAGTGCCTAATGATGTGTCTTGTGTAATTTTTCAAGCCGAGAAAAAGTAAGAAATAGGATGTCAACATTGAAGTTGAGCATTGTTTTTGCAAAGACTTTTTCTTGTTTCCTGGTTGACTAGCAGGCAAAACATCAGGAAGCGAATTTTTCGCGATTTTTGCTTTTTGAAAATCGCGCATTTTCGCGCATTTTCAAAATACGGGCCGCGCCTTTTGCCGTTTTAAATCGCGCAACTCCCGTTGCCTCAATTAAATGTTCCTTCCTTCATATTGGACATTGTCACAGGTCATGGACGCACGGTCAAAGGTGCATTGGCTGAGGGTCCACATTCCAGACGGCCATCAGCTGTGCTCCAAGCCTCATTCATTATAAATAGCAACTCACCAAAATGTCAAAAGAAATTACAGCAATAACGGAGTGCCACCACAAACTTGGGTGCTTTGATGCGGGGGGGCGGTCATACACTCATGGGTGTTCCCATGACCCAAATACGACCTCGTCCGTGTTCAGAATAACCCTTCCATGAAGTTGGATCTTCAACTCCAACGTTTTTTTGGAATAAGAAATATTCCTTGACATATGTACAAATTCCGTCTTACCTGCAGCTCTGCAATGTAGCAACCGCATTTTCTCATGGGTTTGGCAGAACCTTTGTGCGTGCAGACTTAGGTGATGAAGGTGGTAAAAGTTTGCGGATCCCTCTCTGGTGGACAATTGTAGTTCATAACAACCTCTCTGACCTCTTTGGATGTCAATGTGAAAATGCTTAGATATTGACTGTTGGTGAGATCAAAGAGATTAATTATTACACCTCCTTTTGGGAGGGAATCTCTCCCTCTCCACCTCTCTCTTTCTCTCTCTCTCCTCCCTCTCCTCTCTATCTCTTTCTCCTCTCTCTCTTTTTCTTCTCTCTCTCTCGCTCTTCTCTCCATCGCTCCGCCCCCTTCCCTTCCCTCCCCCACAGGTTTTACAGACCAAACAGTACCTCTAAAAATTAGCACTGATCCCTTAGGCTAAAATATGTTTGTTGTCCAGTCATATGACAAAGCAATTTTTTCAGTCACTAACATTTCTAATTTGAAAACATTGATAATAATATTTCCAGATTTTGCTATTTGTTTAAATAAATAATTTTGCATTTTTTGAAGGTCAGCTTACTAAAACTGCAAATGATAATACTTTTTTTGGACAAAATGTTTTTATGCAAATTTTAATAAATTTGTATTCATACAGAAAAGCATAACAGCACATTTTTGAAGAGCGCCCCCAATTTTCCAAGTTATTTTGGTACTTGTCTGGACTATACACTTGCGAACAAGAATGCTCAAAAAATGCGTATTTATCATAAATAAAGCGATCCCAGCTGTACTTAACTGCAGAGCTGGAAAATGCTAAGTTTATGGCAGTCCATGATGAATATTGCCACCCCCCTTCCAAAAATGACCTCTAATTGACTTGCCTGAAACCACTAAAACACTACTGGAAGAGCGTAGACACGTACATTGCGCTATTTCATATTGGAAGGACGTTTCCATCAGCCGTTGAATTATATGGTCGATCTCCGATTAATTCTAATTACAAATTCCTTCTTTCTTTTGGCGACATATAGGAGTTTTGAGCTATACCATTCACAGTCTTGTGTTCTAGTCAATACCATTGATTGAACTGTGCAAAAATCTCAATATCGGGAAAATTGGGGGGGCACTCTTAAAAAATATGCTGTTACTGCTTTAAAGACAGTTTCCTTTGGGATCGAAACTTCTTCTCCCTCCTTACTACTCTCTTTTCTTCAAGTCAGATGACAAGCACTTTTTGCAGTCACTAATAACATTTCTAATTTGAAGAATATTGATAATCCATTTCCAGATTTTGCTTATTTGTTTAAATTAAAATGCTTTTGCCTTTTTTGGAAGGTCAACCTACTGGAAACTGCAAATGTAATACATTTGTCTTGGACACAAATGGGTTTTATAGGAATTCTCCTTGTGCGCCTTTAAGCTTTTAAATGCCTATCAGTGATTTGTTCAAATCAGAAAATTGAAAATCATCCAAAATCAATATTTTTGCATGTCTGTAACAGGAACAGGTACCCCTTGCAAATGAATACAAGACCAAAGACCTATAAGACAATACGGATATTTAGTTCATTCCTGTCCGTACGCACTTACTACAACATGTAATTGAATGGAATTTATATCTTTGACACTGCTTGTTTTCTTCCTTTTTCTTCATTCTTCAGTTGGAAAAAGTAATTTTAGGAGAAGTTAATTTAATTAAAAAACAACTCACTGTTCAGAAAACTGAAATGTGGTTAAGAATTTCCATTGGATACAGCCAGGTACCCAGTGTGATCTGTCTGGATACATGATGCAAAACTTTGGCTGTACTCTTGTGCTTTAGTCTTCTGCTACGCGGGGCGGGAAGCTGTGCTGGGAGCGGTGCACATTAGGCTTCTATCAGCATCTTGCTGCCTCACCTTTTCTTGAAAAATGCAATTTAAGTCATGTTAGGAATTTTTCACATTTTTAGATTTAATTTACAGTGGCTGTCAGAATTGTTCAGAGTTACTGAGCGTGAACTTGATCAACATGGTAGCGAATACTGATTGGCTTGTTGAGTAAGGCCCAGGGTAGAAGTTCTAGCAGAGTGCGAGAATCAGGAAACAAACCTTTTTTTTGGATTCTCAAAAATGAAATGTGCGGGAATCATTAAATTGCCTTCACTGTTAAATTCAAGTTTTGCAATAATCAACAGTTATTCCCGCAAATCAATTCACGAGAATCTTTGCGAGAATCGATTCGCGGATTCTCGCCGAAATTCAGACCCTGTACAGGCCGTGTCCCATTGGTGAATACTGCGTAGGCTTCTGCCCCTTTCGCCGCACATGTTAGGGCATATATACCAATTGTCACTCTGAACAATTATGACAGCAATTTGCAGATATACAGTGACTGCACCTAGTTGTTTTTACTTGGGGGCAGTGGCGTAACCGGGCGGGGGGGCGCAGGGGGGGCAGGGGGGCAAGGGGGCAGGTTGCCCCCCCTACGACTTTGCGGAAAAATTGGGCAAAATCATGCTTAAATCACCGTTTTTAGCCTCTGCACGGAAAAATTGGCCTTTGTACCCCCCTGCAAGAGGAAAATTCCCAAGACTGGGAAATTTGCCCCCTCAGAGCCCGTTACGCCACTGCTTGGGGGCATGACTATTGGGAAAAAATCATGAATTTATGCAAATTTGGTTTTTATTTTACCTCCATTATCTTTACGGGTGTTCCGTTTAGCCACACCCACTGACCCGGTTGACTGGTGACCCCCCTTAAATTCATCAGTCTAAACACCAGTGTGTATTACGTATTACGGAATAAAGTGTCAGTACACTGTTGATGAAGGCATGAGGGGGCCAGTTAACCTGGGTCAGCTGGTAAACAGAAACCACTATTAGGCATAATAGCTTTCACAAGGTGTGTAGGCCTAATCAACATCAAAATTTTCACAAATTAATTAAATCAGCTGCATGTCTGGTAGACGTGTATTAACCTGGTTCTAGAATGACCTCGTCAATACATACATATTGTTTGGTTTACCCTGGGGCTATTTATTTGGAACAAATAGTCCCAAATTCTTCTGTATAACCAGTAACAGTCTGACATGTCAACATCAATTTGTAAATACGAATCACGCGCATCCTCGCAGGCCAAAACATTTCGAGTTCCAGCTGTCCCTCCCACCATCATAAGTTAAAAGAAACAGTGCTTTGACAACTCTTGGTTAATCTCAGCATCGTATCTGTTAGTGGAAGTAGTTGCGCTGTGAGCGTGTTATTCATAACGAGACTATTTCTATCGGGGAAAATAGAAGATGAGACAACGAAATATAAATATAGTTATAGAAGAGTATCATACATGAAAACACTCACAAGACAGAGATACTTGTGAGGCGACTGGAAAAACAAAAATCGAAAAGAACATGTACACAGGGGGCGAATCCTATGGTCGTAATATAGAGTTCTACTGGTTGTCGTAAGTGAGTACACAAAAAGGAAATGGTGAGATCAGGAGGAGGGAGATCGGTATACTACGCGTGAAAAAGGAAGCAAGGCTAGTAAGGGGGTATGCAGGTACACCGCATCAAGCCGGAAAAGGGGAAAACACAAGCCCATTCACAGCACGAGTCTCGTACAGAAGATCAGATCCCGTGGATCGTGTTCATGCAATAACAATGAGTTGTTAAGAGGAAGAGGAAGGAAAGTTTATATGTGGAACGACAGTAAGATGGCTGTGCTTTGTAGGGACGGCAAGGTTCGCTATCAGGCAAAAAGAACTCGGGACAACGAGTTAATTTGTTCACCGGTTCACGTTGTTTCACGCGGGGCAAACGCCATGACAAGAGTGCAGTGAAGATGACTGGGTTTGTCTAGAACCACAAGTCTGGACAGATTCTTACCACAGGATTCGTAACCAAAGCGAAACTGCACTTAAGCCTACAGCTTGGTACGTACATGACATGGACAAAGAAATGTTTCCTTTTTTTATCATAATTGTAAATAGAGTATCTTCAAACCTATACTGTCAAATTTTCAAGGAATTCTGTTAAATATTTAACAATAGTAATTGTTGCATGAGGTGATGATGGAGATTATTGCGGCTCCCGAAGTTGCCCTAGCATACCTGCTCTAATAACCTATCACCCCGAGTCTTACATAAGTAGGCCTGGTATGCTAGGCCTACATAGATCTAGGCCCCGCGTGAACACCGGCAGACGGGAAGCTCATTGCCGGAAATCCTGCCGACTCGCGGGAATTTTTAGTGACGCAAAAGAAAGAAGAAGAAAAAAAGGAAATATCCCGCAAATCATTGTGATATAACAAGGAAAACATATAAATAATCACGGGAAACAAGAGTAAAATAAACCATTATTGAATAATAAAGTAGGAAAATGAGTCTTGAGTACCAGTGTGGTTTATTTCTTGATAAAATCTGAGACTACACTAGCTACTCTCGGATAAAATCCCACAAATCTCGCGCAAGAAAGCCGAACCTCATCACTGTAGAAATGTTCTATCTGTCATCAGCGCACGTGTGTATCAACTTTATAATCATCTCCAGTAGCAAGCGGGCCACCGGTCGATCTGTGTATTTATTAGCAATGGTTTCGTTGAAAATAATTGTAATGCGAAACGGAATTTAACAATAGTGGTCTGTTGTAAGCATTACATACATATTTTGATTGAATCTGTAAATTTTTAATATAAAAATTTAATAAAGATTAAAAAAATAAACTTATCCCCACGTGGCTGAATCTAGCAAATATGACATCGAACTGTATAGAAATGGGTGATGTGCGTCTTACACACAGCTCGTCTTCCATCACTCGGTGTGAAAATAACATTGGACTGCTTGACAACAAATAAGTCCAAATCAGCACAGTACAGAACTGATATTTGTGAAGTCATCTTAGCTTCTCCCGTTTTGTATTTTGCTTGGGATAGTGTAAATTAAGGTCTATTTGGGCACAATCTATCACGATTCTGAGTTACCATATCGTTAAAAAGTGTTAAAAATGCTGCACCAATAGCTTTTCAATGGCAACTCGATTGTTCAAAAAGCTTCAGCTTCTGGAGGGGAGATCCCCCTCAGACACCCCCCCTTTTGCCGCTAACACTCCGCGATGCTGCACAACGCCGTATATAGTCGCGGGAAATTTTACTCGTTCCTTGCCCGGGAAAAAATTATTTTTTCCAGCCGTTGCTAGGCCTACATATAATGCTAGGCCTATTATGCCTAGGCCTACAATAGATAGTAGGCCATGTATGCTAGCCCAACGAGGACCGATATTCCATCCATCACCCGATATAAGACCATCATATTCGTTTTATATACGAATTACATAGTCCTTTGTTTCACGATTGGGTCAAACTAGCAATCCATGACATTTTATTTTCTATTATATTTATCATCCCTACCTCCTACTCAAGCTATCATGATAGGTGATGAGCCTACCCAAGGCCAAGAACAGACCTAGCTAGCCTAGGCTTGGGGTATGAGAACTGACACAAAAAAATAATTCCAACACGTAAGTAGAGGGGCTTACTCACCAATCATCTTGGCCGTAATTTGCAAGAGAGGTTCCAGTTCCCAATTCAAAATCATATTATCAAAAAGTCCTTGTAAGCTTTCCAACTGGTGAGCTTCCCTTACAACTATTGAAATCATCATGGGTTAAATTAATTTGATAAATATCTTTTTAAATTTCCAATGACTGTGTTGAGTGTTTTAGATTAGAAATTAAGACATCATTTGTTTTAATATTATTCAGCTAGTTGATTTCCAGGGTCACATGTAGGGTCCAAGGAGGTTGATCTTCAGTGCAATTTTGATCAACCCTCTATAGTTCTGTTTGCCCTAATTACATCATGTATTGATATACCACCGGAAATTCAAGATGATACCTTTACAAAACATGTAAGAATTAATGCGATGTTAGCTCAAATTTTATCTTTAAGGGAAAAATCCTTAAATTCAATCACTTTTTGTTTTTTCACCCTGATAGAGCACACATTCAGGTGCAAATTCCAGTGTTTAGCATATCAAAATTCTACGCATTTTGAAGTAACTGCTAAACAAAATTTTGGCTTTTATAGGCGAGTTTTTCAAATTGCTTAAATAGTTAAAATGCTCACCTTTATGATAAATTGTCAAAAAACTGCTATACACCAAATGTTAAAAGGAATTTGCACACTGCACACATGCAACTTTCTTAATGTGCTACAAATAACACTGCCCCAATATGAATAGAATTTTTCATTTCATATCTAAGGGATGTCTAAATAAAAAAAATTATTTTTATGTACTTTTTTGTCGACCCCGGTATATTTGTTAGTTACAGAACACCCTGAATATCCATTCAAACTTTTGCGATTTACATTTACAATCCTTAAATAATGCTCTTATAAAAATGTATACATTTTGTGAATTTGGATCACGCTTTTGTGACTATAATTAGAAATATGGTACAATGCAGCGATTGCACACGCTAGTTGCGCCTTTTGGAGTCCTTCGATTATAAAAACAAAAAGTCTCAGACCGACGTCACAGCAACTTAGGCATTGATTGATTATACAGGGCAGTAAATATATTTTAATTCTAACATATTATGGGAAATGCACAGCGTGTAATTACAATAATAAATTAAACTCAAACGATCTACTATACAGCGCATACAGTCACCTCTAATGTTTTGCCTGCGAGCAGCTACTTCCGGTCTGTGACCGACTCAATGTTAACTGGTCTATACAACTTACCCTGTATAACTAGCGCGCGAAATAAGTATGCAGGGGTTCCCATAGTCTTCAATCACACAAATAGCCCACCAAGGTCATAGAATAACCGAATCTGCCCTGACTGGTTAATAATGTAATTCATGACAAGATTGAATATAATGGTATACATAGTTTAGTTGCACTCTAGACGTATACTTCCGTCTAAACCTAAGTAGTCCAGAAGGGCCCAAAACTAGGCTTAACAGCAATGACAAGGGTATCAAGCTTGGGTCAGCTAAATTAGTCTGATGTAGTTCTAGGGTATTTTCATAATCCTTTGCCAATTTTTTATTACTTTGCCCTAACCTAAACTCCTAACCCTAAACCTAATCACCA
Organism: Ophioderma brevispina; assembly: GCA_023653785.1. Lineage (NCBI taxonomy): Eukaryota > Metazoa > Echinodermata > Ophiuroidea > Amphilepidida > Ophiodermatidae > Ophioderma > Ophioderma brevispina. The sequence goes on from JAMKCH010033416.1 coordinate 8,039, forward strand.
ACCCCCCCGAACACTAACGTCTATCTAAACCCTAACTCTAGTCCTAACCCAACCCTTAGGCGAACCCTGAAACCTTGACAGCAAATAAACCCCTAATTGATCAGAAATAATAACAGTTCAAAAACTTGGCCTTAAGAGCCTACCTTTGGTAATCCTGGCTTTAACCTGCCAGTTTGCTTTTAAAATTTGGTATATAAATTTGTTTCTTTTAGGCTGTTGAGACCTAGGCCATGTTCAGCATCGTTGGCACTAAAAACCCCATGTTTTTTTTTTTTTAAATTTCCGGCACCCAAATACCCCGTTTTATTTTTAGAACTTTTACCACCGTCCCCAGAGAAAAGACCCCTATGTTGGTGGAAAATTTTTCAAAAAGCCCAAGACCTCTAGTTTTTATAAAATTTTGCAAAAATTTTCACCTATGTATGGGAAATTGGGCAAATTTGTTCCAACCCAAAACCCAATAAGTGTTTAGAGCAATTTGGCTATTCTTGTTCTCCAAAAGGACCCTCATGATTTATTGGAGTCCTGCGTGAAGTCACTGAATAGCACTAGGATTTGAAGGAAGCGTGAAGCCCCAGCCTACACCCTATCACAATAAAATCTGATATTATGGAAGTGGCAAACCACACGTAATGGAAGAAAAAAGGGGGGGAAAGGAGGGAAAAAGGGAAGAGAACCCTCACAAACAACAAAAAAAGGAAAAGAATGTGGGCTAGACAACCTTGTAATCATGCTACAATACCATCATCCGCCAATGGTTGTGGTGTAAAAAAAACAATCTGCCATTTGCAACAGGGTGACTGAGGTAGGAAATGCTGCCAAATGGTATCACAAAATTCATGCACCATTAACGGAAGTGCTAGCGAACTGGTCGCTGTAGTGTAGAATGTGATGATACAATAGCAAGTCAGCGTGGCTCTACATGCTGATACGAAGAAGGACACGTCACTCTCTAATAAAATAGCAGCTGGCGAGAGGCAATGCGCAGGGCGCAAGAGCGGGTGTCTCAAAAATTCTCAGGTGAGTTGCTCGTATCAATAGAGTTTGCACTTGTCTGTCGGGGGGGAGGGGGGGGGGGAAGAAAAGAAAGGGGGGAAAAAGAGGAGAAGATTGTGTGAGGGAATTATGTTCACGAGGGTTCAAAGTAAGATTCCAAATTGTGGGATATCAGAGTTAGTCATGGAAGCGACCCAAGGTTGTAAGGGCGAGAGGTGGAAAAAGGGGGGTGACACCTTGACAAACATAATTAATATAACGGCTACAGTGGTAGACGACAATGCATTTGAGCAATCCACTGTGTAGGCAATCAGAAGAAGGCAAGTGTGTCTAAAGACAGGAAAACATTAGATTAATCAATGGGGGTGGTCAGGAATAACTACAAAAAAAGCAGAGTGGTCGAAGCGCAGAGAACCGAACCACAAAAGTGTACGAGGTGCGCAGGTGCGCGACGAGAGGTATCAAAAAAGTGGAATGGAAGGGGGTGGGTAATGATGAACGAATTGGTGAGGCGCAGCATATGCACCCCCTGTAGTGCTTACGAAATCAACGGAGGGGGGTGGGTTGTGTATGACATGGAATGAGTCTGACACCACAAGTAAAGGTGTGGCAACGGTGGAACAGCAGCATAAAGTGCTTGGGTTTAAGCCGCGTGTACTTGGACAGGGGCCAATAAAAAAAAGAGGATAGTTTCTCTAGGCGACGGTAACGTTGTATAATATAAACAAAACTTAAAGCAAGAAGACTAGGTCATCGATTTGTGTTTCCCGAAAGATCGAAAACACAATATACACCATGTGTTTTGTGCATGCTAAAGTGTCTAGATGGATTAGGGAAGAGGGAGGAGTCGATATCAACCACCTTGGGTGTAATGAAGCATAGTAGCATTTGGAATGAAAGAGATCACAAACACGTAATAAATAAAGCAGAATAGTTAAAGGTGATACCGAACAAGATGCCATTAAATGGGAAAAAGTAGCAGACTAGTTCTAGCTCTAAAAAAAGTTGAATCCCAGACGTTTCTTAGTAAACAAAGCAATCAAAATCATCATTTTCTTGACAAATACAGTGCGTTTAACACTTATCCACGTACAGGGGACCTTTACACAATAATCCCACACACATGCAAAAAAATGCACTTTGAGGTGAAAAATAGGGGGCGAGGGGGCGCTGTTGTTTAGATTTTGAAAAAAATCCTGAAAGTGCTTTAACCAAGCCTAACCCTAATTTCATGAATATTACTGCTCCATACTGGCTATCCCCAGGCCCTAATTATGTTAGGGCTAAAATAACTAAAACAAAGATTTGTGTTAAAATCCAGCCGAACACATAAATACTTTCCTGTGTTGCATGTGTTGTTTGTTACTTATGGTGCCTCATGAACAATCATGAGTGCTGGCCTGCACCGGAGAATGATTCATTTCTTTTCAACAAAATTCAGAAACTTTGCTTTTTTTAGCCTAATCACATGCCATTTTCATTTTAACAAAGTAAGATCTAGCTTCATAAGCACTAAGGACCCCCCCCCCCACGAACTAGCCTAGCCCCTTGTCCTTAGCTTACTTTTGAAAGGTTTTGAGTCACATTGAGCATGTCATAATGACTAAATTGAGTTTACCACAAAATAATGGAAATAAGACTAGGCTATATAAGTAGTAGAGTAAAGAATAGTGTTCTTCGAATGCATGTGTCACCGCCGTGTGGTTTTGTGAATATATTAAGGTTACAAACATTCAGCATGTTTCCATCCAAATGCGTGACCATATCAAAGTCACATTCACACACACGACACAAAGCATACCCCCTTTTCACAGTTGCAGACAACACAACATGAGGGAGGAGGAGGGCGGGAGGTAGTTAGGGAGTGGCGTTAGGGATGTAAGAGGGAGTTATGGCAGGTAGTAGAGGGAGAGGGATGGAGGTCGGTAGTTATGAGGGAGTGGAGGTGATTGATTGGTAGGGAGGGAAAAACACATCTCGTGCATTTATCTGACCTCTAATTACAACTCCTTCAGCTTTGGGCTTTGCAAGCTGCCTTGACTTGACTGAGGACCTTGGCCTGGCATACTAGGCCTATGCCTCATAGGCTATTTTATTAGGCAATAAAGTCAATGTTATGTTTTCCCGTAACAATTTTTGCAACTCATAATGGAGGCAAACTCTTTCCTTTTTTTCATTATTCACTATGGGTAATTTTGAATAAACCGCAATCTCATCACCCTCATCGTACATACTAAAATATCTTGTGTCAAACGCACCATATACTTTTTTAAAAATGGTTTTGCAACTGTCTTACTGGTTTAAAATCTACTAAAATCACATTCACAAGATGTGATCACAAGAAGAAACCTTGATATTTTTCTTTGAAATACAAAATAATGAACTTTTTAGAGAATTTCAGCATTCAAATGCGGGCAGAAAATCAAACCGCGGGCGGGTTACAGGAAACATACACGACTGTCATACGCACCCTAAGTTATATGAAATCACGTTAACTTCTAATTAGTAGTGTGTTGGACAATAACACAAAATCGAAGTCTGAAGACTGCGCTCGCATAGTAACCATGTAGACTGTGTAACTTAGCGTGCCGAACCTCTGCGGAGCTTACGTGACACGATGTGTGTGTATCTCCTGTCCAAGTTAAGTTTACTTTAAGTTTCTCCACTGTAGCAACAACTTTGGAGTACAGAGACTCACTGACTGAGCTGATCAGCCTCACTACAACTAAATATTCTCAATCAGAATCATTTTAAGATTTTTCTACACACAGATGAAAAACACAGACTACACTCTGTACTACAGTACATGACAGGCTAGGCTACTTCAACACAATGAACGGGACATTACAAGCACCCCGACAGTGTCACTGTATACAGTCTCGAGCACACTCAGCAGTCTGACACATGACATGCAATGACCATCATACATGTATACATACAGAATACACTTCAAGCACTAGCCTCGTAGGGCTCTTCACATCAGACAACCATGAATCACAGTGCGACCAATTATCATAATTAGGTTTGGTCCCTTCATCTGTTCCTCATTTCATGTCTAAACTCGGCATAATTTTTCATACTTTGTCTTTTTTTTGAATTTTATATTGGGGTTTTCATATTTTTTACCACACGCCACCTGGCCACACTGGTTTCATGTGTTTCAAACTGCAAGCAAGCACCCATGTAAACTAAAAGACACCATGGCAATGATAAAAAGCGTAGACCAGATGCATTACACATTAAATTTAATGCCATGAATGCATGACGGTCATCATAATTTTACAATACTGAATGATGGACAATCTAGCACAAACAAACTTAGCATGCAAAGCAGCATTGCAAGGTGAATACAATGAGACTGGCGAGTTTTTGCTATCACATGCTCATGCCGGCCCATTCATGCATGGAGTCAGATATTGCTCAGCCTAGCCCTATGCTAGCCGCCTCAGTCCGAGTTTCAGAGACTCAGTCCTCATAGTGCTTACCCATGTTTTTTACCCGGGCCAGGAAAGAATGTTGTTTGTGTCTTGCTTGCAAGCCATTATCCAGTAAGTCCCAGCAGGCAGCACTGGTCTTTAAAACAATCACAAGATTATTCCCTTGAGTTATACTGAATGGAATGGTCAATGATTTTCTCTACTGTGCGCTGACGGCAGCAGTTGTATGAGTGCGTTCATATTTACGACTACTTTGGATTTGTAACTTTAAATGCCGTCTGCACAGCTGCTCTGTTCTCCGGCCGACAAAAAGTGTGCAAAATCTGAAATTAAATCGCGCCAAAACATTACCGGTCCGTCTGCCGCGCAACCTCAGCGGGTCGTGAAGTGCCAAATTGTGTAAACACGAATCTGTCGAAGCTTTTGAAGATGGGAATGGGATTGCTTTTTTATTATATTTCTTTATTGAGAATTAGAAAAATTGTAAATTTAATGTAACATCACCCATTATATTCGGTTTTGCCAGGGTTTTGCATTGTCTTAATTTGGATTTCTGGCCGTCTGCGCCTGGAGTCCACGACATTTGAATACTCCCCCTCAATCTGCATGCCTTCTCAAGTTTATTTTGTAATGTGCCCGTCCGGGTCTATCTTTTTTGGGCGGAGGTAAGGACATCATTTAATGATGTTTGTACTAAATTTGTGGAATTAGAGTTGCGGCCTCACGTAAGTCATGGGCTAAGACGGAAATTTAGGGATATTTGCCTGATGAATTGCATTTTTTCTGCTCGCTGAACCAACTTAAATTTGGTATGAGAGGGAAGATAATCAATTTTTAAGTCTTCTTCGTCTTAGCGTGTCCACATGCCATTATATTAGTAATGGCTTGTGGTGGTGTCAGTATTTATATTTCACCTGAGATGCGATCCCAGGCCGCTTGTATACCGTCTGTACGGTCGCTCCTAACTGGCCCAATAATTAAAAAAAAAAATCTATTCGAACCAGATTGTTCCCCGAGAGGATTTTGAATAAGCCTTTATTTTTCCTAATTTCGCGGTTTTCAAAAATCCCCCGGTACTGGGATCAGTTTTGAATTAACTTTGAAATCCTTATTGCATATTTATGAGACGCGAGGTATTCACGTACGTCACCCTTAGCGATTATCCTTCCATTGTGGGATAATCTATGTACTTTATCTTACCAGTAAAATTGGTGAAGGCTTGCATTTTCCAATTTAAAAAAATGTTTGGTATCGATGAAGAGACTACTCAGCATGCCCACCTGTATATTACCTGTCTCTCTTAAAATTTTATATTCAACAGATGAAGTTTCAAAAAAATGAATCCGCAGCTTTCAGCTTCTTATTTGGTTAAAATGATTAACATGGCAGTTCAATCCCCCGGGACGGAATCGTGCTCGAAACGGTGCACACAGACTTTTGCGTGGGTCTCACCATCTCTTGGAATTATTTTGAGTTTTCCCCAAAAACAAAAGCATGTACAAAATAATGCTGCACAGATTCATCCCAATCCTTCAATATCGCATTGCATGATTATCTTCTATCCCATTTCCGTAAACGGTATAGAGAAACGTGTCAACTTTTCTTTAAAAGGTCCATGACATTCTTTTAAACATACTTATAATACCACCAAAAAATGGTTTCAGTCATAGTATGTATTGGTATCAATGTAAAATCTGCGAAGCAGTAAATTGAGAACCGTATATGTGATAAAATTGGGCATACTGAATCATGCATGTGTTTTTTTTGGACAAGCTTTCAAGGAAAATTCCAAAACGAAAGTAGATTATCGCGCTGGGCAGCGATGACCCTGAAGTGACGCGCCCGAGTAACAATACGCGATAAACGCGATACGCGTACGCATCATGATCGTCATCGTGGAACGGACGTGCGCGTGGGCGCCCAGTTGTGTGTTTACTACGCTGTGGGTATCTTGAGTCTTGCATACGTACAAGTAGACTCTCGCGGTATATGCGTCGTACGTGTTGTATCATATTAGTGATTGACCAGACCATCAAAAGTAGCTTATGGTATCACCCTGGGGGGGGCCAAAGAGCACTGATACCAGTGGTGCTAACACTATGACTTACACAAAAATGTAGTATGGCCATTCTGTAATGGGGTAGCTTAGCGAGCTAGGGCTCACAGAGATTATACAGGGTCAAATTGAAAAGTGGTCCCATTTTGAATTACATACCATTTGTTCCTTATGATCACAAGATTAAAAAAAAATTCTGTTTTGTACTATCTCCGACTTACCCCTATGGAGTTATCAGCTGAAAACCGTTGGGTATTGTAGGTCAAAGGTAAATTTAGCTTCTCAGTGGGTCAAGTACTAAAAACGCTATTCAATTTCAGTGGAAATGGTCGCATATTATTTTAATGTAATTACAAGTAAAATAAATGTATAATTTTTTTGGACAGGTACCTGTATATAGTTACCAGTTACACACCCAAAATTACCCCCAGCCCCTATAGTTGGTATAGGGGTAGTACTAAGAGGTGCGTAACTTTAATTTCACATTGCAGATGGTAGAAATTATTCCTTATTTTGTGATAACATTACAAACATATAGACCATTTCCCACTGAAACTGAAGCATTTTTTAGTATTTGACCCCTGTAGAAGCTAAATTTACCTTTGACCTATAATAACGTTTTTCAGCTTATAACTCCAATAGGGGTAAGTCGGAGATTGTAGCAAACTATACATTTTTTTTAATCCATTGTGATCATACGACACAATTTGGTATGTAAATTCAACAACATTGGATCCACTTTTTCAATTTTGGACCCTGTATATTCTTGCGAAGCCCCTAGCTCGCTTAAGCTACCCTACAGAATGGCCATCCACATTTTTTGTGATGTCATAGTATGAGGTAGCCTGTAATAAATGCCTCCTTTGCCCCCCAGGTGATACGGGACGCACTGCCCTGGCTCACTCACTATATGCATATTTTTTCTTGATTTGTGCCTTAACCTTACGATAAAAATGTGCTGTATTGGTCGAACGGGTGAACCAGCGGC